>VDFB02176878.1:381346-412125 GCA_007258455.2 Sequoia sempervirens
TATAAGTTTCATCCTTCATCAAGGCTAAAATGCGCCCAAGTTCAAAAGGGGTCAACAAGTCAACGAATTTCATCCACCATACATGCCTAAATGCGCCCATCCTCCTCCTAGGCTCAAATGCGCCCAAAAGCATGCATGTGAGGACAAAAATGGAGAAGTTGAAGAGTCATCCTCTTGCCTAGCTCAAATGCGCCCAAGTTGAAGGTGTAAAAGTGAATGAAGGGTGGTAAATGGGGTAAAAGATGTTTAAAATACTTCAAGGCGTGGTGAAAGAAGGGTAAATGCTAGGCGTGATTTTGAATTTCCTCTTCAAGTGCTATATGCGCCCAAGGTGGTAGGTGTTAGAGAATTATTTTTCCAAGGTGTGTGGGGTGAAAACAAAATGCTAGGCGTGGTTTTAAACTTTCTTCAAATATGCTATGCGCCTAGAATGTGAGATGAAATAAAAGATGTGGTGATGAATTTTTTTTCCTAAGGCGTTGGAGCTTTAAATAAAAAAATGCCTTTCAAGTGTGAAGTAAAATGCAAAGTTGTGAGTGGGAAATAAAATGTGCTAGGCGCCTCCATGAATAAAATTTTTCTAAGTAAAATTGATGAAATTTCCACCACTGGCGAACGAATAAAATTTTCTAAGGAAAATTTTCAAAGTGCAAGGTGATTTAAAATTTTCTCTAAGGCAAAGTATTTTCTTCCTTAGAAAATACGCCTAGAACTCAAGGTGATGGAAATTCTTTCTGAAGCCCGAGCAAACTTCATGGTGATGAAGTCAGATGATGGCAATGCAAAATGATTCAAAAAAATTTCTCAAGTTGGAGCAACACAGGGTGATCACAGATGAATTTAAATTGGCGGAATGTTATTTTCTAAGGTTCAAAAATTTAAAATTAAATGAACCCGTTCGTTGGGTACCCATGGATTCGAAGCATTCTGGAGAAAATTCTCTTCTGGGTACTGGACATTTGTGATGATAGATGGATTTCTATGTCTTCCGCACTTTGCCAACACTTTTTCAGTGAAGAATTTGATCAGTGCTCAAATTGTGATTTTCCTAAGGGAAATTTTAAAATCTTCTAAGGCAAATTTGAATAAAACGACTTTTGGAAGGAAAATGATTCAAATGATGAATTCAAGATGAGTTGCTTAGATGATTTTGATTGAATTCTTCAATGATGAATTTTCCAGAGCTGAGAAGGAGTTAAACTCGAACTCAAGTGACAGAGCTCCAGCTGGTGAAATAAAAAGATGAATTTAAATCAAATTTTTTCGAAAGTAAATTCAAAGATGCTAGTCAAAGTCGAACTTCTAGAAGAACAAGATACCTGACGTCGAGAGACAAGTGTCAGAAATACCAGAGAGGGAAAATTCAAATTTTTTGAAGTGGAGTAGTGGAAATTAAATGTACTGGCTATAATTGGCTCCTTCTAGAATTCGATTTTTGGCTATAAAATTGAGAAGTTTCTCACTTGTTTTTCACAACTGGAGAAGTACGAATTTGCTCTAAGTAAAGATTGTTGCTAGGCATTGCTGAGGTTTGAGGAGTTTGAATTTTTTTGCTAAGGCTGAGGTGTTGCTGAAGTGAAGCTGAGAAGGACGACTTGAGTTGGTTGTTGAGTTCCAAAATCTGAAGTGAAGAAATTCGAATTTCAAAGAGGAGTTTGCTGGAGTTCGAACTTATTGCTGAAGTTTAAAGTTGCAACTTCTGAAGGTGCGCACTTACTGATTGCTGGAGCTTGATTTGTTGCTGAGATTTGAAGATTGCCAGAGCTAAGAAGGATGCGTTGGAGTAAGAAGAATTAGTGAAGGGCGCACTTGCTGATTTGCTAAGTGTGGAATACAAATTTTCAAAAGTTCAATTTGCTGTTTGAAATTTGCTGAAGGTGTGAGCTTGCTGATTTGAAGCTTGCTAAGTGATTGAAGTTCGAAACCTTGTGAAGGAGGAGTTGAGGTTTGCAGAAGAATTGAATGTTGCAACTTCTCAAATTTTAAAAAGTCAATTGGCAGCCCTGCAAGGTATCTTATTTATTTTGCTAAGATAAGTTGTTGATGAATGTTTATTGTCCTGCAGATGGCTGAGGCAAGGCGACTGGCAAAGATAACAATGGTGCATCCAGACAGGCTGTGATCAAGAAGCTGAGCAAAACATTCATGCCGGAGTAAAAATTCATTTCGAAGTTGGGCAAGCTGACCGACACCAACTTGGGCTCCGTCAACCTTGAGGCCTTCAAAAAAAGAATGTTGGGGATTGGAAGTCATCGACCTTCGACCACTTCGCACAATATTGTTCGAAGCAGATTATACGCAGCTGCTGGTTTCCCACCAGCCATTCAGTGTTCGAAGCTGATGATGGAGTGTGCCAATTATTATGAGAAGGATCACAGGTCAATCATGTCACCAGATGGCCAAGTGCTAGCCAATCTTACTCCTGCTGCCATTGGTGAAGCTTTCGGGATTCCGGTGCACAGGAATATGGTTTACAAGTCCAGAGAACGAGCTGAGTGAATGTACGCTTCTGCATTCGAGAGGTGCACGGTGACAATCAACACTCACTGGATGAGCAATCCCAGGCCTTCTCGTACGAAGCTGCCGAAACAAATTATTGCAGATGACTTGAAACAAGAATATTGTGACCTCATTATGATGCTGAGCAGAGTTGGTGGTTGTGCACAGTCATTCGTTTTTGAGCCTTGGATGTTTTACTACATCAACCTCATGCTAGAAGGGAAAGATTACGTCAACTGGGCTGTGATGATCAGTGACAATTTGCACGAGCAGCTCCTGAGTCTGAGAAGAATGAAGACATTTTATATGAGCTCTTACATCATCTACATGCTGGCTCGTATGACGAAGTACAAAGGGATCTCTTACAAGGAACCTGTCGGTTGTGGCTCTCATGTCATGTCCCAAAATTGTAACACATGAAAATGCAAATCAATAAATAAATCATAATCACAAAACACATTTTAGTGTGAAATATAAATAACTAGATAAATAAATATCAAAAATGTAATGGCAATCTAAATATTGTTATCAAGAATATTATAATTATAATACATTTATTATAATAAATGAAACAATTAATATTAGTACATTATAGATATCATAATAATAGAGATTTCACAAGAAAAAAATATTACAAAATAATATTAATAAAATATTATTATAATTATAGTCATAAATATTATAATACATATAAAACCACTAGTTTAAGAACAAATATTAATAAATAATATTTATATATTGAAGATGTAATGCAACGATTATTAGTGAAAAAAAAGGATTAATTATAAAAACAGCAGTTTGAAAAAATAAAATAAATAAATAAATAAAAGTGGTTTAAAAATAATAATGAAGGTTTAAATAAATGTTTGTGTCTTTTCATAAGGACATCTCTCTTGAAAAGATGTATCCTTTAAATTGAATATATAGATATAAAAAGACATTGAATGTAAGAGGGAGAAAAAAAAGGAATCAATTAGAAATCTGCATAAAGCAGCAGATTGGAAATGAAATAAACTATGGGAGATTTATTTGATTAAGTGTTATTGTCAAGAATATATTTGGGGAAGTAAGTTTTATATATATATATATATATATACAATTATTGAGCCTTATAAGTTATTATGATCATAATATAAAAATGGATAGATTAATATTTATGATCAATCAAATGTAAGATTGAAGGAAGGCGACTAAGGAATTAAGAATCATGGGAAGACACAACAGTTCAGGTGATGTATTCACTTAGCAATAATATTTAGCATATTCTAAATATAAGAACTAGATATTGTTAATTTGATTATTGATATAATGACCTCCTTTAATCTTAGCATAATGAGAATTATCATAGGAAATGATGAACTTAAAGAACCATTGGTAAATGAAAATATATTTGATTATAGGCATGAAATAAATCTTGGATGAAGGAAAATATAACTGATTGTTTAAAGATTGTCTGCTATGTGCTTGTAAACCTATTAGGATGGATGGAACATGGGTGAAGTGGATTGTCTAAAAACCCCACTTTCAGCCCCTTAGGCCCTAGACAAGGGATTGGGCTTTGCAACAAGGGATTGGGCTTTGCAGCCCCTTAGGCCCTTGACTAGGGATTGGGTTATAGAAAGATGGGGGTTCCACCTAGGTCTCTGCCCCTTAGGCCCGAGATATGGGATTGGGCAAGAGAAGGTGGTAGGCCTTAGGCCACTTGGACTTTATGGTTCCTCTCCCCTGATAGGACGAGTGTCTTCTGAGGTGTTGCCATGAGTGGGGTATGCAGGTACTAAGCCCCTAGGCAAGAAGGATTGTGATGGACAACCTCTTGAGTTTACATGAGGGCTTCAGGGTGGATCCACCTATGGCACTCCTCTTATGTCTTCATTAATTGATTTATGTTTATGAATGTATTGAGGATATCTAGATATTATTGCTAACATATATGTGTATGTGGAAATGTTTTTAAATTGGTGAATACAGATTTCAATCTAGGATTATTTCATTAGAGAAACACATTCCTTTTGGAAAGAAGAATCCCTAAACCTAATCAACAATCGAATTCTAGGGCAAACAAGCAAATACAAGAGCAAGGCTAGGTAAGGGACATTACAGTGGTATCAGAGCATCTTTCCTGCCATCCTGTGCTTGCTTGAGCTGGTTGCTTGCATGCTTAAGCTACTTTCTTGCCTACTTGAGCTAGTTGCCTACTTGCTTGAGCTGGTTGCTTGTATGCTTGAGCTACTTGCTTGCCTACTTGAGCTAGTTGCCTACTTGCTTGAGCTGGTTGCTCTTATGCTTGAGCTACTTGCCTATGTGCTTGAGCTGCTTGAGGTACTTGCTTGTGTGTTTGAGCTACCCGCTTGCTTGCTTGAGCTACTTTCTTGTGTACTTGAGCTACTTGCTTGACTACTAGAGCTAGTTACTTACTTGACCTAGTTGCTTGTGTGTTTGAGCTACCTGCTTGCTTGCTTGAGCTACTTTCTTGCGTACTTGAGCTACTTGCTTGACTGCTAGAGCTAGTTGCTTACTTACTTGACCTAGTTGCTTGTGTGCTTGAGCTACCTGCTAGTCTACTTGAGCTAGTTGCTTGTGTGCTTGAGCTATCTGCTTGTCTACTTGAGCTAGTTGCTTGCTTGCTTGAGCTACTTGTTTTCCTGCTTGAGCTATTTTCCGGTGTGCTTGAGCTAGTTGCTTGATTACTTGAGCTACTTTCCTGTGTGCTTCAGCTGGTTGCTTTCTTGAGCTACTTGTTTGCTTGATTGAGCTACTTGGTTATTTGCTTTAATGTCTAATTCAAATAGTTTTTATATTGATTCACAAAATCTAACTCATGGGGTTGAGAGTTATGGAGAAATAGTAGCACTTAAGAAAATTAGTAATACACTTACTTCAATAACCATCATGTGGGTTAGAACTTCAAACTCCTACCAAAGCTAACATCTTTCACCACAAGGAGCAACGCCTTAAATTACACATCTTAGATTATGAATTGCTTGAGGGCAAGCAATCTTGGGTAGGGTGGACTGTCATGTCCCAAAATTGTAACACATGAAAATGCAAATCAATAAATAAATCATAATCTCTAAACACATTTTAGTGTGAAATATAAATAACTAGATAAATAAATATCAAAAATGTAATGGCAATCTAAATATTATTATCAAGAATATTATAATTATAATACATTTATTATAATAAACGAAACAATTAATATTAGTACATTATAAATATCATAATAATAGAGATTTCACAAGAAAAAAATATTACAAAATAATATTAATAAAATATTATTATAATTATAGTCATAAATATTATAATACATATAAAACCACTAGTTTAAGAACAAATATTAATAAATAATATTTATATATTGAAGATGTAATGCAACGATTATTAGTGAAAAAAAAGGATTAATTATAAAAACAGCAGTTTGAAAAAATAAAATAAATAAATAAATAAAAGTGGTTTAAAAATAATAATGAAGGTTTAAATAAATGTTTGTGTCTTTTCATAAGGACATCTCTCTTGAAAAGATGTATCCTTTAAATTGAATATATAGATATAAAAAGACATTGAATGTAAGAGGGAGAAAAAAAAAGGAATCAATTAGAAATCTGCATAAAGCAGCAGATTGGAAATGAAATAAACTATGGGAGATTTATTTGATTAAGTGTTATTGTCAAGAATATATTTGGGGAAGTAAGTTTTATATATATATATATATATATAGATATACAATTATTGAGCCTTATAAGTTATTATGATCATAATATAAAAATGGATAGATTAATATTTATGATCAATCAAATGTAAGATTGAAGGAAGGCGACTAAGGAATTAAGAATCATGGGAAGACACAACAGTTCAGGTGATGTATTCACTTAGCAATAATATTTAGCATATTCTAAATATAAGAACTAGATATTGTTAATTTGATTATTGATATAATGACCTCCTTTAATCTTAGCATAATGAGAATTATCATAGGAAATGATGAACTTAAAGAACCATTGGTAAATGAAAATATATTTGATTATAGGCATGAAATAAATCTTGGATGAAGGAAAATATAACTGATTGTTTAAAGATTGTCTGCTATGTGCTTGTAAACCTATTAGGATGGATGGAACATGGGTGAAGTGGATTGTCTAAAAACCCCACTTGCAGCCCCTTAGGCCCTTAACAAGGGATTGGGCTTTGCAGCCCCTTAGGCCCTTGACTAGGGATTGGGTTATAGAAAGATGGGGGTTCCACCTAGGTCTCTGCTCCTTAGGCCCGAGATATGGGATTGGGCAAGAGAAGGTGGTAGGCCTTAGGCCACTTGGACTTTATGGTTCCTCTCCCCTGATAGGACGAGTGTCTTCTGAGGTGTTGCCATGAGTGGGGTATGCAGGTACTAAGCCCCTAGGCAAGAAGGATTGTGATGGACAACCTCTTGAGTTTACATGAGGGCTTCAGGGCGGATCCACCTATGGCACTCCTCTTATGTCTTCATTAATTGATTTATGTTTATGAATGTATTGAGGATATCTAGATATTATTGCTAACATATATGTGTATGTGGAAATGTTTTTAAATTGGTGAATACAGATTTCAATCTAGGATTATTTCATTAGAGAAACACATTCCTTTTGGAAAGAAGAATCCCTAAACCTAATCAACAATCGAATTCTAGGGCAAACAAGCAAATACAAGAGCAAGGCTAGGTAAGGGACATTACATCTCACCAATTCAAAATCCATGACGCTTGTCCACAGTTGCACCTGGCAAGTACTACTCATTACAAGCGTGTCAACGATGCCTTCACCATGCATATCACGAGATTGCTTCAGGAGCGGTTACACCACAGAATCTCGAGGGAGGCCCAAGAGTTGATTGAAAGGTATGGGTGCTGGTTTATTCAGTTTCCGAAGTTTCCTTACATTAGGCTGCAAGGTTTTTCATCGTACCCATATAGGCTGCCTAAGTACCCAACAGATAGAATTTTAATGTTAGAGATATCTAGGCAATTGCTCGCCTATGATAAAATTCAAAAGAAGAAGAAGAAGGGAGGAATTGAATTCGCAATTGTTATGGGCAACTCGGATGAGGTGTGTCCTTCGATACAGGCAGCCAGAGAAGCCGAGAGTGAGCTTCAATTTTATCACTTTTCCTATCACACTAGCCGACAGCATTATGATCCACATAATAACATCAAATGGGTACTGTCACAGGAGTTTAAGCACAAAGCAAATATTGAGGATTATTGGGCTGATGCATCAGATGAGATTGAAGTTGGGAAAAGAATGTTTTCTTGGTTGCCAATTACTTTGATCAAGGAGTGTGAAGTTGTTCTAGTTCCAGACCAGGTGAATGAGGATATGGACGTTGTCCATCCGGATTATGCAGCAGTAAGGGATACTCCACTTCTGCTCCCAGATTGGTCAGAACCAGAGGTTGCTGACCTGGATACACTTTCTATTCCGGTCTTGACATTCACTAGAGCATGGGTTGACAGGCGAGTGAACAGGTTGAAGAGTAGGTCAATTGCTTTGACTTACAATTTGATGGGAGATCACAGGACACCCACCACAGGCAGAAAGAAACAGATCACACGAGGTCCAGAGTCCAGAAGGAAAGAGCCAGTTCGGCAGGAGCCTATTCAGCCGGAGCCTCCAAGAGTTGCATTGCCCACGCCATTGGAGACACGTTCTCCAAGTATACAGGAGGTCTCTTTGTTTGCCGATCAGAGGAATGTATTGAATCAGGTGCAAGTAGTACAGGAAAATAATCAGCCTCCACGGAGAGTCAGTTGGCCAGAGCGTCAACGCACCTAGTAGGGTTGATCAGCAAGATGATGAGGGGACTATTACTGACCCTCAGTTTCAGCAGGAGTTAGAGGCGGCTATGAATGATGATGATGATATAGTTTCAGGAGACACTCAGCCACTTGAGGATGATGAGCCTCACCAGAATGATGTAGAGGTTGAGCAGGTTCGAGAGGTAGAGGCACAAGAGCAGCAACCCTTTGATATACAGTACAATGTACCTGATTGGCTCAGGGACAAAATGAGAAGAAGCCCCAGTGAGGAGATTGATCCAGCAGTTGAGATGGAAGAATTCTTGAACAGGATCAGTGCACCTCCACAGAAGAAGAGAGCACGAAAATTTTCGAAAATATCAACAGACGAGGATGGTTCCCGTACCCTTCACGTTGCTGTGCCACAGGTTGATTGTGACCAAGATGAAGCATTGCCAGAGAATTACGTGGTCACAACTTTGGAATTAGGACGCCCCACTGGTGCACAGATTGTAGAGGAGTGTGATAACTCCTATATTTCCCTCAAAGATAGGTTATTCAAGAAAGAAGGAAAGTATAAGAAGTTGAAAAGAGAACACAAGGCCTTGATTGGATATGTACAGCAGTTGTCTCGTTCTCGTGGACAGGAGATTCCAATGATAGAGCCTCCAGCAGAGATACCTAGAGAATCAATCAGTGGCTTGATGGAGTTCGAAAAAATGGCACAGGAAGCAGATAAGTGGGTCATAGTAGTTCGTGCTAAGATAGAGAAGTTTATGGAGGACCTTGCTTTTGCTTTTTAGCAGGCCTCTAGTTTTTTGGCACGGATGGAGGCAGTTGATCATGCTTGGGGAGATGCTTCTATTTATCAGAGCAAAGTGATTCAGCGTCTTGAGGCATTGAGGCATGTTCCGTTGCGATTGTTGATTGATGGAGGGGTCATTCAGGAGAATGACAGATACGATTTCTCTAGATGGTATTCTTCAGCGATCACGGGACGTGGTTTCTTCGACACAGCACAGGCAGATTCAACCAGGATACGGAAGGCTATGGCCAATATTATTGATGGAGTTCAGAATACTTTTGAGGCCATATTTGCCAGGCGGTTGAATCTAGATGAGGTGAATGTTGATAATTTGAGGGGTAGGCTGGTGCATTTCTTTTCAGAGGTTAAGACCTTCGTACAGGATGACTTTGAGAACATTTCTACTTTCTCCGCCTTGATCCAGAGCACGCAGGATTCCTTGGTTGCTTGGAGAAAATCTTGTACAAGGCATGAACATTCAGTCACGGTGTTAGAGTTTCATCTAGATTGCATTCCACCCATTTCAGTTCAGGAGGTTGAGGCTGTACTTGGCAGATTTGTTGAGTTTGCAGCTAGAGAGAAGGAGAATGGGAATGCACTGTTGGACGAGGGTCTTCTAGAAGACTGATTGTGGGCATTTATTGCCTTTACTATTTTTGGGAGTGAGTGGGAATTTTTGTTCATTTATTACACCACTCCCCATTCTGGTAGTTTTTAGGGTTAGGGCTGAGGTGGCACAATTTTGGCCACTCTATTGATTGTAACCCTAGCCATCTTTTGGGACCGGGCTATCTATAAAAGGGGGAGTCCCCCTCATTTGCAATTCATTAGAAGTAGATTTTGGACATTAGCATTAGAGCTAGAGATTGGAGACTAGAGAGTAGAGCATAGTAGACATTTTGCTTAGCATAGTGTGGAGAAGAAAGAAAGTTTTCCCTTTGAAAACTTTTGTGGAGATTGTTGTGTAACACTTTCATGATAATAGATCTTTTCATTGATGGTGGAATTCGTCTTGTCATGAATAGCTAGCAAGGTCTCTTCTTCCTTTCGAATCCAAGTAGCTTAATTCTCATTTCATGCAAGTAGTTTACTTTGATGTGTGGTGTTTTATTAAGGTAGCTTCTTTTCATTCCATACCACTAGCGGCTTGTTGATGATAAGTTCGCCTTGCGTGGTCGACTGAAAATTATCTTGAGTTTAACTTCGATTGTGATTTGTATACTTATATGCGTCGTTCTGATGGTGTACGTATGCTAAATTATAATTTGAACATCTCTTGCTATCCCCTTTGAAGATTGCACCAATTTTACTAAGGCTGTCCGACGTGAGGCTAGGTGAAATTCGGTTGAAGTCTATCGAAACCAACTGAGGGTGTTCCAAGTATTTCGGAACCTTGGAGTTGAACGTGTGATCTATCTCGCAATCTTAGCACACGGAATACTTTGATCAAGAGAGAACGGAGTAGCCTTCGGACTATTTTGTTTTGCTGATTGGTGCGGTCACGAAAATCACATCAACACATCCATTGTGTTCTTATGTCATTTTGGAGCATTATTTTGTGATTATTTGGAGATTGTGGAAAATTGCTAATGAGAGTTTCACTTGAAATATCTATAGACTTTGTGCTGTGAATATTGAAGGTTGAATTCATAGTTTGAATTTAGGAATTTGGAAGAATTATAAGTCTTTGTGCTTATAATAGTTCTCATATTAGGTGATTCCTGAATGCATTATACTTATAGACTTTGTGCTGTTATATATTGCAACTTGTTCTCAAATTATCTTTCAAAAAGGGTAGATAGGATCTTAGATTCTCAAGACTTTGTGCTTGGAATTGTTTTCCCGTCCCGGAGGAAGTTACGGAAGTCTTTGTGCTTTTAGGAAACTTTATTTTCTTTCTCTCAATTTTATTGCAAGCTGCTATAAGAGTTTTTCTAAAAGTTAATGCTACTTTTCTATAAAGAGAAAATAATTTAATCTTTCCTGAAACAAGAGGAAAGGTTGTCGTTCCACCCATATTTGTTTTAGTTAGTAGGAAAGGGGGAGCCTTCCCTTAATTAGGAGAGTTTTATCTCACACACTGTGGCTGAAACCAACATTTCGCTAAACCTCACAAGTTTGCAAAATATTCAACCAACAGGCACTATTGTACATTGTGTAATATATTTCATCTCAATATTTTTTCCTTTGGTGAAATAGCTTTGTGTTGCTTCTCTCATTTTTTGTGAAGATTTATTTGCAGGTTGTGAACCTGGGCTCGATGGTTGACACCAAATGGTATCGAAGCCTTCAACCTATCCTTTCTTCCGCCATTGAGAGTTTTCATCAAAAGAGTTTAAGGTCATTTAACTGCTAAAAAGAATTCCGGCATTTGAAATTTGTTAAATTTCAAAGTTTCCTATTTCTGTTCTTTTCCTAATTCTACCCATGCATTTTTCTTTTGCCTAACTTCATTGGAAGGCTCGATTTGAACTTGAAACCATTTTTTTCTCCTACACTCTAGCGAATTGATTTGGAAGCTGCCGATTTTTGTATTTGTGGCCCGATTCTGCATTTGAGAGATCGTGTTCTTTCTTCAATGGAGGCAGCGAAATCTGTTGAAGCCCGATTTTGTGAAGGTTTCCAGGCACGATTTGCATTTTAGGAGGCCGAATTGTCTATGAGGGCAGATTTTTTACTGAGGAGAGGACACGATATCTTCTTTTTGATGACCCAAATTACCTATTGGAAGCCATGGCATTTGTGTTTGTAGAGGCAAAAAATTTCAGTTTGAAGAGATGTTTTTTTTGTTGTGGTGATTTTCCTGTGAAAGAGGAACGAATTATCTTTGAATCTGATTGCAAGCCCTGTTTTTCTCTTTTGTGGCAGTGATTTATTTTGCGTAGAGGCATGTGAATGTTGCTCCTAGCTGCAAATCCTTTTTGGAGGAGCCACCAAACTGTTTGGAGCCCATGACTTTTGTTTGCAAGTTTTGTTTGCAACAATTAAGGCAATTAATAATGCTTGTTGCAAGTCGACCAAAGTTTTGGAGGCAATAAAGGGTTTGTGAGGCTCAATTTTGGATTTACTCGTTGGGAGTGATTGTATTTGTAGCAACGACCTGCATTACTGTTGATGTGTTTTTTGTGACCGCACCAACGCAGAATAAAGTCGCCAACGGCTACCCTATCCTCTCTTGATCAAAGTATCCAGCACGCTAAGATTGCGAGAGTGTTCGTGCGTTCAACTCCAAGGTTCTTTCAGTGCGAATAGACTCAGTTGGCTCAATGTGATTTGCTGGTATTTCAAGGGGACTTACGGAATTGTTCAACAGCGGAGAAAGGAATTCAAATGCTCGAAAGATTTGTCTATGAAGCGCGGGTTTCCTATTCTGACCAGAAAGTACTGAATTGAAACGGTGTAAGGTTAAGAGAGTCTAAATCTATTCTAAATGTGGGATATGGAGCTCAACTTCAGCAAACTTTCAACCGGACTTCGCTTTGCCTCGCATCGGACAGCTTCCACGGAGTCGGTGCAATCTTCAAGGGAGATGACTAAAGATGTTCAAACCACCACTTGACATGAAGATACCATCACAACGACGCATACCATCATTCAAACTGTGATTGAACTTAGGCCCACAATGTTTCCAGTTGACCACACAAGGCGCATTCACCATCAGCAAACACACTAGTGGTATGGATAGACGAAGTTGCTTAGATCAAACACCACATTCCATGGCTAACATCTACTTGCATGAAAATGAAATTTACGCTACTCTACGCTACTTGAAGTAGAAGGGATGAAGAAACCTCGCTAGCTATCCATAACAAAGACGAATTTCACCATCAATGAAAAGATCTTTTATTATGAAAGTTTTACACAACAATTTCTTGCAAAAGTTTTCAAAGGAAAACTTTCCTTCTTCTTCAACTACACTATCAATCTATACTAAGCTATTTCTAGGTTGTCCCTCTACTCTATGTCTATCGTCTAACTTCTACTCTCTAATTCTACTGAGTTACAAATGAGGGGAACTCCCCCTTTTATAGTTGGCCAAGTCCAACAGACGGCTCAGATTACAATCGACTGGACGGCCCAAATTGTGCCACCTCAGCCCTAAACAAGATTCACCCTAAAAACCGCCATCAAGAGGGTTGGGGTAATAAATGAGCCATTAATGCCCATCATCCTTCTAGAAGATTCCAATTTTGAAACGTGTTCACACTGCTCTTGATCTTCTTCTTGATGTTGTTCTTCAACTTTGCTCGAGCTTCCATTCCTTTCTCCATCTTGAGTTTTGAAAATGTTTCTTCTTTGTCACTAAGTCTCAACACTTAGCCATTTTCTTGCAACTTTTCTTCCTTCATCACTTTAAGTCATCACTGCTTGGTCTCGACGTTCCTCCTGCAAAACAAGCAAGGAGAAGAGTATTAGAATACTTCATAATATAAATTCAACTTACTTACCTGATTTTCAAGTTTTAACTTCCAAGGGTTCATCGTCTTTCTAGCCAACTTCACGTTCAAATTCTTCATGCCTTAGCCAAATTTCCAACCCATCTTGTATTTTGCTTGGTGCACTTCACTCTGATATTTCTTCCAACTCAGACTCCGGAAAAATGCTTTCATCAGGAACTCGATCAAAAATCATCTAGGCGATCGTTTTCAAATTCATCCGCCAAGGCATTTTTAACACATCTTATCCCTTACCTTAGAAAATTTTTTCAAACTTTTACTTAGGAAATTTCATTGTTCAAGTGCCGATCAAATTCTCCACCTTAAACGCCTTGGCGAAGTGCAAAGGACCATGAAATCCACTCCTTGTCGAAGATCTTCAATACCCAGAAGAGAATTTTCTCCAGAATTTGTCCGATTCATGGGTATACAACGAACGGGTTCACTTAATTTTTTTGAATTTTGAACCTTTGAAAAACAATTTATTTCATTTCTTCATCCCCTCTGAGAATTTTGTTGCTCTGACTTGAAAATTTTCGTTGACCCTGTGCAGCAGGCATCATTTGACTTCTTCACTGGCAAATCCATCCATGCCTCTGAAAATTTTTATCATCCTCCAAACCCAGGCGTATTTTCTTAAGGAAGAAATTTTTTGTGCCTTAGAAATTTTTTGAATCACTTTGCATTTTGAATTTTGCCTTAGAAATTTTATTCAACTTCCTTCATCTTGCCTGTGAGGAATTTTATTGTTTCATCCACGCTCATTTGCTAGTGGTGGAAACTTGACTTGGAAAATTTTCATGAAGGCGCCAAGCACACTTTACTTCACTTCCATCACCTTGGGCGTATTTATTTATCATGAAGGATATATTTTGAATCCACGCCTAACATCTTTATTCACCACTTAGCAATATTTTCTCTCATCAACTTTATTCCACCAACTTTACACTCCACTTTAGGCGCATGGCATACTTGATGAAGGGTAAAATCACGCCTAGCATACTTCACTTCACACGCCATGGCAATATTTTCTATTAAATTTCTAACACCTAGCATCAACTTCATTTTCACCACGCCTTGTATTTTATTCACCCTTGAGAGACATCTAAATTCCCACGCCTTAGCAATATTCATCAACACCTTGCACTTGGCGCATTTAGCACTTAGAATAGGATACTTCACATCCATGCCTAGCATATTTTATTACCACCTTAGGCGCATTTCACTTTCCACTCACCACCTTCAACGTTTAGGCAATTCTTTTGTTTTCACCATCTTTATTACTCACCTCCCTTTGGGCGCATATCACTAGTCATGAAGGATGAAATATTTTGAATGCCTCCTTTGACCTTGTCATTACATGTCTTTCAACGCCTTTGTCTTCTTCTAATTTTGCATGGATACCTTTGCATGGAGATGTTGTGTCTTTACATGCCCTCATATAGGCGCATTCAAAGGAGGGAAGAGAAAGTCAACTTTTTTTTGTATTCTTCTTCTAACTTTGGCACATTTCTTATAGTGAGGTGGATAAGCTTCTAACGCCTTTTACTTGTGACTCTTGAGCTTCATTTTTTTTTTGTCCTTACATGCCCTTATTTGGGCGCATTTTGCCATGTGAGGTGGATGAACATTGTTGACTTCCTTGACCTTTTGGGCGCATTTTAGCAAGGGTGAAGGATGGGCACATTTTGGAGGTGGTGGAGAATATCCCATACTTAGAAATTTTCTTTCATGCTTGGCTTGAGGTGAGGGCGCATTTTTCCTATGGTGAAGGATGGGTGCATTTAGGGGGTGGTGGCGGATATTCAACACTTAGAAAAATTTTCAACTTCTACCAGTTTCCCTTGGGCGCATTTTGCCATGCCTACAGGATGAAAAGTGCTGACCTCTTTGACTTTATGCTTCATGGGCGCATTTCACTATGCTTGGAGGATGGGCGAATTCTGAGGGGTGAGGAGGACGAATTTTTTTAACTTAGAATATTTTCAACTCTTACTAGCTTCCTTTGGGCGCATTTGAGCTAGGCAGGAGGATGAAACATCTTTGACTTTCTTTGACTTCATGCTGGATGGCGCATTTTGGCCTAGGAGGTGGACGAGTTTTATACTTAGAATTTCCTCCATGCTTCTTTATCAACTTGGGCGCATTTCACCCAGTGAGCAGGACGAAACCAACACTTAGCCATTTTTTCTTGTCCTTGCTAGTTTATCCATGCCCTGCTATTTATAGTAAGCCCTCTGATTTTTGCATCTCTGAAGCTCAGAATGATTTGAAATTTTTAACGTTGCATCCTCACGACCCTGTTACCCTGTTGACACTGCTATTTTTAGTCAGCCTGCTATTTTTAGTTCATTTCTGAAGGTGATTTACTATAAATAGTAACTGCTTGTTTTTGATAACTCCACTGCTCCGATTGACTTGAAATTTGAATGACGTGCTCCTCACCATGTGACCTGCCTGCTGGCACCGGCGCATGCAACTGATTTGCTATTTATAGCCTGTTTCCAAAATGACTTACTATAAATAGTAAGTGCTCCGTTTGTCTTCAAATTTTACCAGCAGATAGCCTGAAGGATGCTGATCGCGGTGGTTTACACCGGTTTTCAAAAAATTCTGACTTTTTTCCCTTCTTTTCGGGTCCCGAAGCTGGAAACCCTAATTTGCTCTGCATGCGTGTTGTACCCAAACCAAATTTTTTGCTTCATTAAAGCATTTTGCATAAAAAAGTCTAAATCTTGCTAAAATGAGGTAAAATACAATCTTGGGCAATATCAAGCATGGAGTTTTTGTCAATAGTTTGTCAGTCAAAGTCAGTTATATTGAACAGAACCTGAAGCAGAGACTCAGAATGGAGTGTTTCACGATGGAGGGACATCTCACGACAGCATTTCATGTTGCATACGGTCATTTCAGTGATCGAGACGGAGTTTTCAGAGGTTAATTTATGAAGATTTCTCAGGAAAAAGCCCAAAAGTGCAACTATAGCCCAGGGGCGCCCAACTTTTTGAAGGTTAAGATCTTGCTGAAAGTGTTCAAGCATCCAGTCAATCTCTTCAGAATTGGTCTGGGTATCCGATAAGCTATCCAGCGAAGTTTTCCGAGACTCACAGCTCCGGAAAACAGCGTTAGAAGTTGAAATCCCTAAAGTTCCAGATGTGAGAATTTTGTCACTTTCAGGCAAAAGCACACCTCTAGCCTGAGGGCGCCCATCTTAAGGAGGGGGTAAATCTTGGCATTTCTGATAGCTGATACATTCAATTTGTTCACAATTAGTTTTCTTATCCAACGAGATATCAAACGCAGTCATCCGAGTTTCAGAACTCTAGCGGCAGTCGTCTGAAGATCAGCTTATAATGGAGTTTTCATGTTTTTGAGCTTCTCCGTTGATTCCCAGTGTAAGTACAGCCCAGGGGCACTGGTTTAAAGGACCCTTCAGATGCCAAAATTTGCAGACGAAGTCTTCCTGACATCAGTACTACTCTAGCCTAGCTCCGCGATGCATCATCCTGCTTGTCGATCCGACGTTCCAGGTGATCGTGGCGAAAGTTCTACCAAGCACGTAATTTCACGGGCGGACCAACATACAATTTATAGTGTATTTCTACAGTCTAGAGGCGCCTAGCCTTTAGGCCTGTCAGATGAGTTCGTTCGCGTTTGAAGTCTTCACAGCTATTGAGCGTAATCATTTTATCTATTCAACGAGCCTAGCCCTCAGCTTTCGGGATTTGGCAGTCGCTCGTACGTGCAAGGTCTTTGGTGACATGCTATAAAGTGAAGATATCCGGAAAATGGCCAAGTCTGGAGCAGTAATTTTAAATAAAATACGCATTGGAGTTTTTGAGGTCTTAGAAGCAGTTTTCTTGCTTCATCACTTCCAGAGACTTCTCTTGTGGGCCCTTCAAGCTGTCCGTTTAAACAGATAGGGCATGAATCGGGTCATCCCAACTCCAAATATCAGAGGTCAAAGTGGGGTCCCTGGATGAAAGTTCGACTTTCGTCAAAATGACACCAGTGCAACTAAGAGCCAGGGGCGCTTTTACTTTTGAGGCCCTTAACACAGCTTTCAGGTGTCGTGCATACAGTCGTTGGATGCAGAATATCTCCAGTCATGCAGTGAGCTTCGTTTCCTGTCAGCAGAGTTCACCATTCGCCGTCAGCAGCCATTTGAAGTGTCAGATGGCAGTTTAGGAAAATGGCTATCTGGAACCCGTAAAGCAATTTAATCAGGGGCGCCTAATTTTTCAAGGGGTTAAACGATGGATTTTGTAGTAGTGTCTCCTAGCAGACATTTCTTCCTTGTTTAGTAGGCTTTCCGATGAATTCTCCAGATCAGTCTCATCATCACCCGGTCATCCGGAAATCAGTGTCGAAGTTGGCCAGTCGTAACAGTGCTGTTAGCTATAAAATAGGGAGTTAGTAAAAAGTGAAGTATCTTGAGCAAATGGACGTCTGTGAGCTCGAGAGTTGACTTTTCGGAATCGGTAAAGCTCGACGATGAATCTCAAAGCTTCATCCGAGTTGTCAACTGAAGTTCAAAATATACTTAAAATGGCGATTTTCTATTTTTGGCGCCTTTGCTAATTGCATGATAATAAATATTTTATTATTTATTTTAATTTGAACTTCTAGTCAGTGGCAGTGGAACTAAAAGGCAACCAATAAGAGATCTTCTATTTTTGTCAGGGTTTTGAATTCTTGCAGTTACCAATTGGTGTGAATTTCTTCTTATTTAAGTATGGCGCCATCTTCATTATTATTCACAGAGCTTTCAAAGGAAATTCGATTTCATTAAGAGCAAATTCAATCTTAAGTGAAATTCGTGTTTTTCAAAGCAAATTCATATCTTCAAAGGGAAATCGAAGTTTATCAATTTTCAAAGCAACTTCAAAGCAATTCGTATTTCTTCAAGAAGAGAAGGCGCGCACCTTTAAGAAATTCGCAATTCATAAATTCAAAGCAATTCGCGAGTTCTTCAGTTGCAAATTCCTCAATATTCAAAGGCGAATCCTCAAATTCAATATAAATTCGTATTTTCTTCAAAGGAAATTCAAATTTCTTCTTTATAAAGGCGCAAATTTCAAGAGGAAAATTCGTGGTTTTCAAGACAAAGGCGAATTCTTCCAATTCAAAGACAAAATTCACATCAATTTCCAGAGGCGATTTTACCTAACATATCTCTTTGCAAATCAAAGTTCACAATTGTCAGCAGTTTGAAGAAATCTTGGGCGATTTTCACAGAGAAGAAGCATAATAAAAACATCTTTTTCATCCTTCAATCTCAGATTTCTCTCAAAATACATTGTGCATGTTTCTGAAATTGGCGAATTCTACAAAGTTTCAGTATCTGGATCATTCTCGTATAATTTCCTCGAGTTAGAAACGTGCGTTTGATTTTTCACGAATTTTTTACTTTAGAACGTTTGTTCTTGAGTTACTAATTTTCTCAAGTGAAAAGTCTTTGTACAATCGAGTAGAAGTTGAATTTTCGCAAATCTGAATTTCTGGGTTGTCTTAGAATCCTTTTCTGGACAAAACCCATATCTTAGATTTTTCGCTGAAAATAATTCTTCGAAAGGCTATTTTTAACTCTCGCAGGCTATTTTTAGCTTCCAAAAATCTTGTCAGAACATAGTCAAGTTCACAATCAACAGGCTAATTTTTCAGAATGCAGTTCACTCAGCTCGAATACAGGACCAAAACAGTCCTTACTCATGATTTTCTTAGGTTGGTTGAGACAGACCTTCACAAAGTATTGCCAGAGGCAGTGCTAGATCCGGTGAAGATCAGAAGTTCAATCATTCAGAATATTGAACAGTCTGGTTTACTAGAGGCCACTTCCATACCTATCTCCGTTCACTGTATTGAATTCGTGATGGCTTGTATTAAGCATTACAATCCTACTACTCGTGAGATAGTGTCAGTTGATGGACGGGTCATTTGCAGTCTCAAGCCTTTGGACATCGAAAGGAGTTTTGGCATTCCTCAACACCCGAACAGTCTAGTTGTTTCTATGGAGCAGTGTGCGCAGGCATTTGATGCTGATGTGGACAAGTGTCAGAAGAAGATGGCAGAAAGATGGTTAAAACAAGCAAAGAACAGATTGCCAAATAATGTGGGTCGTGGTGAATACAAGGATGAGTACGCGATTCTAATTACACTCCTGAATCGTGTCTCAGGTCAAGCACATGCGAATCTTTTCCAACCTTGGATGTATTACATTATTGGTCGCATCATTTCTGAGCAGGAACATTATGATTGGGCATCCTTCATCAGCGATATTCTCCACAGGAAAATCACCGGTTTCATGGTTGCTCATGAGTTTCACATGTGTTCATATCTCGTGTACTTGATCGCTTATCAGGGTCAGTTCCGAGGACTAAACACCGTGGGCATTCTCAGTGTTCAGAAAGTTTACCAGTATTATGATCAGCTTGAGTTCACCAAAGCTGAACGTCATTTCAAGCGTGTTCATGAGGCTTTCCTGACTTATACAGTGAGAAACTTGGACCGGGAGTTGCATGTTCGTATCTCGGCAGTTGCTAGGGCAGCGATGGATGGATGGGAAGATTGGTTTATTCAGTTCCCAACATACACCTACATTCGAGTGTACGGCTTTACAGGAAATCCAACTATGCTTCCACGTTATTCTTTGGATAAGACGATCTTTCAGGAATTCCTGAGACAGATGCATGATGTTCATCATCTTCTACGCCGCAGGCACAGACCATCTCTCAACTTTCCTTTTCAATTTGGAATGTATTGGTGCAAGTCGGCAATTGATGCTAAGATCGCAGGACAAGAACTTGAGAAATATCATCTTAAGTGCCTTGTTGAAGCACGTGCCTATGACCTTTCAGGTCATTATACAGCTCGCCTTGCTGGAGGCACATATCACAAACCTTCTATGGAGGATTACTGGGCAAATTGCGCAGATGACTTCGAGGTTCGCAGACGTAGTTACGACCGCTTCTCTCTCTCACAGATTTTTGTTTTCTTGTCAGAAGATGTGGGAGGTTTATCAGATGATGAGGGAGAGGTTCTTCCTCAGTTTTTCAGAGAGCAGGTTGATACACAACCATTGCCAGCAGTTGATTGGTACGCCAAGGAATACGCAATGGTCAAAGAGAGGTCAAGTAGAGTTATCCAGAACAGTATACTTTACCTCGATAGCAAGAAGACAAGAAGGGTAAGTGTTCCCAGAGCAGAGCCGTCAGTAGTGGTGAATCCTTCGCTACCTTCCTCGTCAAAACCTAAACAAAAGAAGAGGAGTAATCCTCCAAAGAAAGTACAAGCGCCAAACAATTCAAAGGGCAAGGCGCTTGCCACTGTTACACACACGGAGCCTGACAGACATCCAGTCACAGAATCAGTTCAGGGTCAGTTCAGAGCCCGCCAGTACCTGAGGTTCAGCCTCAAGTTCCTGTACCAGTTCCAGAGCCTTCACCAGTCTCAATTCACATTGAATTGGATTTAGACTCTCCACCTCGCAGTGAGGCCTCTACACGTTCACTCTCATCAGTACCTCTTGTTGCTAGTACAGATCCTTCTAGTAGCATTAGCCGAGATCAATCTTGGATCGAAGCTCAGCTAGGAAGGAAGAGGAGGCAGCCATCCTATGTTCTCAATCATTCCGATTTTGATGACATTTACCAAGATGCGCCGGACAAGAGAGTCAAGAACATGGTTCATGTAGAGAGGAACACTGATAGGGAGATTGTCATCGAGACTGCTATACCTCCACAGGGGAAGAACTTGGCTGAATTAGAATCTCAGGATTTTGAGGTTATCACAGTTAACCTTGGTCATAGCACACGCCAAACTCAGGTTGATCTTCTACAAGTTGCTACAGACAGTGCCAGGGATAGAATACTAAAGGACGGAGAAGATAAGACAGCCCTCAAAGCTGAAATCAGACAGCTTCGTCAGTATATTTCTAGCCTTGTACATAGACCAGATGCCATTAACACACTCCCGCCAATGCTTGAGCCTCCAGCAGAGCAAAGTCAACTCAATCACTTGGTTGCATATGGCAAGCGTTTGGATGAGTGGGAGGAGGAGTTCGTTGCTAGAGGCCGTGCTATGCTTACAGAGTTATATCAGTTGCGGTACAATGCATGAGAGCTCCGTCTTCATCTTCAGGATGAGGAACGAGATATGGCTATTAACAAACCCAGAGACGAGATTATGATTGCTCACCTGAGTGTGGCCTATGATGCAGTCATAGATGCAGAGGACAGAGAGGCTATCTACTCTTGGAAAACACAGTTGGTTTTCAGGGCAAAGATAGAAGACACTTTAGCATCAGAATTGGCTGAGAGTAGAGAGCACATCACTAGTGCACTCCAGTTTGTGAGGACTCTAGTATCTCACTTACCGTGCCATTATTAGATTGAGGGTGGTGTCTATGTTGAGCTTACCGATGTTCAGTCAGAGCTCCAGGCACTCATTCATACCATTTTCAGTGGGGAAACAATTGGCTGTAAGATTACTCAGCTTACAGTCATGTCAGCATTGTTCGACGAGGCAACGAGGAGTAGGGGTGAACTTCAGTCTCAGATCACAACTGGTGAGGATATGCTGCATCGACATAGTATTCTTCGTCAGAGTCTCATAGCTCCAGATAGTGATACAGTTAACAATCTTGTTGAGGGATTGATTGGTCGAGATCACGACCAGTAGACTTCAGTTTCCACCTCTCAGGATAGACATTACACACAGGAGTTAACTTAGTGTTACCCTTTCAAGTTAACTGGCTGTCTCACCTCATGCATATCTATTCTGAGATTCACCTTGTTTACTTGGAGTTTTATTTAGGGTTTTTCGTTAACTGATGGTAGTCTTCCAGTTAACTGTATAGTTTACTTCATTAGGCCTTAGCAACTAAACTTGCATGCATTGCAAGAACTGTAGATGACTCAAGGTGATTTTAGGGTTCCCTACACCTTGATGTATATAAATAAGAGCTTTTGTTCATTTGTAATTAACTTTTGCTTGAGAGAGAAATATATGCTGCGCCTACCTTGCCCTCAATATTGCTCTTTTGGTATTTGTTCATGTGTCTTCGCTATTACGATTAATTGTTATGCCACATAGGGTTTCAAAATTGTAATGGTGGATTCTTTCCATAGTTTAGATAAATCTGTTTTGAACATCTTTACCATTGTGATCAATTGTTATGCCACATAGGGTTTCAAGAGATTGGGATGATAAATCTGTTTTGTGTATCTTTATCATTGTGATCAATCGTTATGCCACACAGGGTTTCGAGAAATTACGGTGATAAATCTGTTTTGTGAATCTTTATCATTATAATCAAGGGTTATGCCACATAGGGTTTCGTGAGATTGTGATGATAAATCTGTTTTGTGAAGTCTTTACTATTTTGATCAAGTGTTATGCCACATAGGGTTTCATAAGATTGTCATGGTAAATTCTTAAATCTGTTTTGTGCCCAATGAACTTATTCAGGTTGAGATAATAGTCGCACCACCTTGCCTTCAAGTAGAGAATTTGAATTCGTTTATCGTCAGATAGTCAAACCTTGCTCCGTTTCCTCATGCTCTGTTTTCCTGAGGAGATTGGATAGATTAAGTTTAGTTGTAGTTAGTGGATCTGCAAAACCAGAAAATACTCAGCTGCAACGTATAAGTTCTTTCAAGAAAGCCTTGTGCCTCTATAGCTGAAACAAAAAGACAGGACATAGTTTAGCTTATTTCCCTTTGCAAGTATTTTTGTCAAAGCACAATGAGGGAGCTTCCCCTCCTAATTTGAAGAGCACTCATTGCGTAGTGTACATAGGCTGTTCATAACAACTTTTACTCCAGAGGTGTTAGTTGTTACGCCAACAATGCGTATCAAATGATCTCTGTTCGTCCTCGTTTATGTTGCATTGCGATCAGCTCGTGATTTTGAAGTGCTGGGAGGTAGCTGCCGGGACGCACCTGCTAAAAATAGTAAGTTCCTTACTGAGTGATTATCTCCATTTGCATGTCACATCATCGCGAAGCTCTCGAAAAACCCATAAAGAACGTACCGACATGCAAAGAAAACCCTGACATGCAAACCCTAAAAATAGCCCCAGAAGACTGAACTCTGAAAGTTATCGTCTCATTTTGCATGTTGTACCATTGCGAAGGTCTCGAAAAACCCAGAAGGAATATGCAGACATGCAGAGAAAAACTCTGCGTCTAAGCCCTGGAATTTGTCCCAGAAGCTGGACTGCTAAAAATAGAAAGTTGCCTGTTCTCGCTCAAATTTTGCACGCAAGCAGCCTGAGGTGCTCCAAATGCAGTGTGACTGTCGGAATCTCAGAAATGCTGACGGATTGCCTATAATTGCACACTTACTAAAAATAGTAAGTACCTCAGAATCTGATGAAAATTTGCTGAGAGTCTGCTGGAAGCACACTGACAACAATGTTAAGCTTTGTTTTCAATTTATTCACGTTGCTCGACCTCGGACTGATCGGAAAGATGAAACCCTAATTTTCAGACTTGGTCAATTTTACGCTTAAGCTCAGTGATGGGCACAATCCTCGAAAGGCAGACATCAGAAAAGAGAGAGAAAGAGAAAGAGAGGGAGACCCAAGCCAAAAGACCAGAATGGAGCAAAAATTAGGGGGTCCCCATTTTGAATGGGGCGATGTGTGAAAAGGTCACAACGATTACT
The DNA here is from genome assembly GCA_007258455.2 of Sequoia sempervirens. NCBI lineage: Eukaryota > Viridiplantae > Streptophyta > Pinopsida > Cupressales > Cupressaceae > Sequoia > Sequoia sempervirens. The sequence goes on from VDFB02176878.1 coordinate 405,525, forward strand.
TTGGTTGTGGTGATTAAACAAAATCTGTCTTATTGCTTTGCTACACTAAAGCTTCCAAAAGCTAATTGTCGCCCTGTGGATTGCCATTTGGAGACATGATTTTTTCCCGTCTTTGAGCGCGATCTTATGTTTGGAGACCAATTCAAATCTGTGGAGATGATGAAAGAGGTCACGATTTGCATTTGTGAGGAGGCGTTCACACATTTGTGGCCATGAATCTTTGTTTGGAGGCGCTAAAACCTTCCCAAGCGGAAAAACATTTGTCTCAGGCGAATTTCCTCTGTTGCAATGTGAGAAATTCCCTCTATGTCGACCCTTTATTCGCCCTATTTTATTTCTTCTGTGCATGATCTCAAATCAGTGCTTAAATTTTTTTTATTACACCTTGAATCAAATTTATAACATGATCTTTTACAGACGTGTTTGCATGTGGATTAGTAAAACCAATAAACATATAAAACACATGAAAATCACATAAGCTAATAAAACCATAAGACAAGAGAGAGATTTGATAACGGAGTTCACCAGACTCTAGCTATGTCTCTGGATCCATTTGAACACGAATCATTTTATTCCTTCTTATGCAAGATGTTGGGACCTTCTCACAAGTGTTTCCATAAGGAACTACCTTCTCCTTAAACAAGGATTTAAGAAGGCATTTCACATTGACCTTACTCCAGACATCAGAAAGATGAACTCCTTACAATGCAAGCTTTACATAGCTCTCTCAAAACTCCTACAAAGCTTCGAAACTTAAACTAAGCCTACAATTCTTCTCCCAAGCCTTCCTGCAAAAATCCCATTGCTGTTATCTTAGTTTCGTCTTCAGACTTTGAACCCAGATCCATAACAACATTTGTGGTTTCCTTCTTACCTTTTTGTTTACGAGCCCATTTCGGCTTCAATTCTAGATGCAACTACCATCAATGATCATCATGACCTACCTTGCCATAATGAGAGCATGTGAGCTTATCATCCTTCTTAATTGTAGTTTTCTTCTTCCCCTTTCCTTTATCTTCAGATTTACCTTCAGGCTTAGATGGCTTCTTGTCAGACTTATCAATGAAAGTACCCTTACCCCTTGACTCTAGGTGAGTGGCTTGGACACTTCATCCAAATTACTAGGATTCAAAACCAAAAAAGATGTTTTAGATAAGAGTGAAGACCACCTATGTACTTAAACAAGGTATCCTGAGTGTAAAATGGAACATTCAATGCAATAGACCTTTTCCTGAATTCATGGGTGTACAGTTTGACCTTTCCCTTGCCTAAAATTTAGTTAGTTCATAATTAACTGTTGCATATGGCCTAGGGGATAAAATTGCTTCTTAAAAGTATTAACAAATTCTACCCAAGTTAAATTAACTCTACCATGTTGTGAAATTTTTTCCCAAGTTCTACTCTCCCACCAGGTGAGAGTTGTTTCTCCCAACCGAAGAGTAGCTAACTGGATCCTAGAAGCATCATCTAAGAGACCTTGAACTCTACAGTGTTGGTGTGACAATTAGTACCTCTGGAGTGCAAGTTGGTACAAACAGCTATGCACACTGCATAATGAGTGATCTTCAAATTAGGAGGGGAAGCTCCCTCATATGCTGAAATGCGTGAAAAAGTAAAGTAATTTAACTCCTATCTTTTTGTCTTAGTTGGAAGAAGCACAAGGTTAAAAAAAACCACGAACGTTGCAGCTAAGGATTTTCTAGTTTCGCAGATCACTAACTACAACTAAACTAAATGCTTTAATCTATCCAATCTCCTCAAGAAAACAAAACATGAGGAAATGGAGCAAGAATGTTCTATACGATAAACTTCAGGTACAGATTCACAATGTGAAGGCAAGTTGGTGCAACTATTTGCTTGGCTGGGAAGAAGTTTATTAGAAACAAACAAATATACAATAGATTGAGTAGAACTTCACAACATGAGGGCAAGGTGGCACAACAATTTGCTTGGCTAAATATGTTTATTGACACACACATCAAACGATAAGCTTTAGGAACAGTCGTACAGATTCACGACGTGAGGGAAAGGTGGCTTGACAATTTTCTCATCTGAATAGGCTTATTAGAAACAAAACATAGAATAGCCAACTAGGACAGCAAGTTGCATTGGCAAAACACGCATACAATAAACGATCAAACTAGCCACTATATTTAACTAAAATAAACAAATACCATAACAATAACATGAAGGCAAGGTGGCACAACAATTCATTATCATAGTAAAAGCTCATGAACAAATACAAAACAACAATATTACAGGCAAGGTAGGTGCAACATTATTACTATCTCATGCAAAAGTTAATTACAAATGAGCAAAAGCTCTTATTTATAGACATCAAAAGGTGTAGAGAACCCTAAAATCACCTTGAGTCAACTACAATCTTGCAAGCATGCAAGATTTTAATGCTAAACCCTAATAAAGGAAACTATACAGTTAACGGAAAGCTGCCATCAATTAACCAAAACAAGGCTAATCTAAATGGACATGTGCAAGCATGCACGTCCTTATTGAAATAAAACTAAGTGAAAATTTCAACTGTACAAAGATGATTGCAGAATAGACATGGCATGCAAGGTGGAATAACAAGTTAACTTGGAAAGAAGCATTGAGTTAACCGCTAGTGTCCGATGTCTATCCTGAAAGGTGGGATCTAGAGTTCACTAGCGGTGATCTCGAGCAAGTAACCCCTCCACAATGTTGTTGACTGTATCACTATCTAGAGCATTGATACTTTGTCGTAGCACATTGTGTCTTCGCAGCATCTCCTCACCGCCTATGATCTGGCTCTAAAGTTCTCTACTCTTAACTACCTCATCAAATAACGCTAACATGACTGTAAGTTGACTCAACTTATAGCTAACTGAATCCCCACTGAAAATACCATGGATGAGCGCCTGTAACTTTGATTGAACATCAATAAGCTCGACGTACTCACCACCCTCACACTGATACCAACATGAAACTTGAGACACGAAGGTTCTCACGTATCGAAGTGCACTAGTCACATGCTCTCTGCTCTCAACCAACTTTGAAGTCAGTGTATCATGTATTTTTGCCTTGAAGATCAACTGTGTCCTCCAAGTAAAAATAGCCTCTTTGTCTTCTTCATCAATGACTAAGTCGTATGCCATCCTCAAGTGAGAAATCATGATTTCATCTCTGGGTTTGTCAACCGCCAAGTCTCGCTCCTCATCCTGGATGTGTAGATGGAGTTCGCAGGTGTGTACCTCAATTGATATAATTCTGCAAGTACAAAGCAGCCTCTGGTAACAAACTCTTCCTCCCATTCTACCAAACGTTTCCCATATACAACTAGCTAATTAAGCTAATTCTCCTCTACTGGAGGCTCTAGCATTTGTGGGAGTGAAGCGGTGACATTTTCCATTCTATGCACAAGGTTAGAGATATACTGACGAAGCTGCTGTACTTCAGCCTTGAGGGCTGCCTTGTCTTCTTTGTCTTTCATTATTCTATCCTTTGCACTATCCGTTGCAATTTGTAGGAAATCAACCTCTATTTGGCGTGTGCTTCTACCAAGGTTGACTCTGATTACTTCAAATTCTTGAACTTCTATCTCATTTAGACTCTTATCCTCTAGAGGTGCAGAAGTCTCTATGATGATCTCCTTGTCAGCGTTTCTCTCAACATGAACCTGCTTCTTGATTCTTTTATCTAGCACATCCTGGTAGACATGATCAAAATCTGAATGATCAAGTATGTAAGATGGCTGCCTCCTCTTCCTACCCAGTTGATTCTCAAGCCAAGATGATTCTCGACTGATCCCACTGGAAGGGCCTGTGCTAGTCATAGGAAGCTCTGACAAGTGTGAATGTGTAGAGGTGTCACTACGAGGTGGCAAATCTAGGTCCAAATCAATGTGAACCAGAACTAGAGACTGTTGTGGTGTAGGTGATGGCATGGGAGGCTGAATCTTGGGCTCTGGCAAGCTCCAAACTGTACTCCTGATAGGCTCCACATGCGTTTCTGTAACAAGTGCCTTCCCTTTTGAATTGTTAGGCGCTTTGTTCTTCTTAGGAGGGTTGCTCCTTTTCTTTTTTTTTGGTTTGGACGAGGATGGCAGTGAAACATCCACCAGTGGCGGCTCTGTGCTTGGCATGACTGCCCTCCTTGTCTTCTTGCCATCAAAGTAGAGTATGTTGTTCTGAATAACTCTACTCAATCTCTCCTCGACAGATGAATATTCTTTGGCAAACCAATCGACACCAGGAAGTGGTTGTGTATCAACCTATTCTTTGAAGAATTGAGGAAATACATCCCCATCATCATCTGACATTCCTCCCACATCCTCTGACATGAAGACATAAATTTGTGAGAGAGAACCTACTATAACTGTGTCGGCACACCTCGAAGTCATCTTCGCAATTAACCCAATAATCCTCCATTGTAGGCTTGTGGTAAGGGCGACCACCAAGGCGTGCTGAATAATGACCCCAGGAGTCATATGTGCGTGCATTAACAAGGTACTTGAGTTTGAACTTTTCTAACTCTTGCCCTGTAGCCTTGGCATCAACTATTGTCCTGCACCAATAGATTCTCATTTGAAATGGAAAGTTGGCAACTGGTTTACGCTTGTGGCACAAACGTAGATGAACATCATATAATTGCCTCAGATGAACATCATATAATTGCCTCAAGAACTACATGAAAATTGTTCTATCCGAACGCTAGCGAGGTAGCATAGTTGGATTTCCTGTATATCCGTAGACACGGATGTAGGTGTATGTAGGGAACTGAATGAACCAGTCCGCCCATTCTACCATTGTTGCTCTAGCAACGGCTAAGATACAAACATGCAATTCCCGGTCTAGGTTTCTCAAAGTGTACATTAAGAAAGCTTCTTGCACACGCTTGAAATGTCGTTTGGACTTTGTGAACTCAAGCTGGTCATAGTATTGATAAAATTTTCGTACACTGAGAATCCCCACTGTGTTCAATCCTCTAAACTGACCCTGGTAAGCAATCAAGTATACCAGATAGGAACACATGAAATTGGTGGGCAACTACAAAACCGGTAATTTGCTTGTGGAGAACGTCGCTGATAAGAGAGGCCCAATCATAATGCTCTCGCCTGGAAATGATATGGGCAATGTAGTACATCTAGGGCTGGAATTTATTAGCACCTGCATGACCGGAAACACGATTGAGAAGAGTGATTAAAATCGTGTACTCATCTTTGTATTCTCTGCGACCCACATTGCTTGGCAATTTAGATTTCTTTTGCTTCAACCACCTTTCTGCCATTTTGTTCTAACATGCGTCCTTTTCAGCATAGAATGCTCTTTCACACTGATCCATGGTAATGACCAAACTGTTCAGATGTTGAGGAATACCAAAACACCTTTCAATGTCCTAGGGCTTGAAACTGCAAATCACCTGTCCATCAGCTGATTGAATTTCTCCAGTAGTAGAATTGTAATGCTTGACACAAGATGTAAGAGACCAGGTGTTTCTCAACCCAACTACTGACTGAGAATGCAAGGTTTTTGTTTGTTTTCTGTATTTATTATTTTTTGGTAGTTTTTGCAATAAAAGACAAATTGCGATTTTGATCTAAAATGCTATAAAATTCATAATAAATTCGTAGATGATAAATAATGCACCAAATGTAATGTCCCCTTCCTAGACAGTACAGTTATGTTTGAGGTTAGCCTATCATTCTGATCCTCGTAGGCTAGCAGAAGTGTTTAGAGGATCACTTTAGGCAGTTATCCAGCGTTTGGGAACATCACTCCATCAATTGATTCAGGTTTGGGCCTTTGCAGACACTTTCAGAGTGATTTACAGATACTTACTATTTATAGTAAGTCAGGCAGGTAGGAGCTGCTATTTATGGCAGGGCACTTGGTTAAGTTGGTCAGCTTAGTTTCGACCCAGCTTGACAGTTTGTTGTGCAGATGAAGAAGGGAGCATTTAATAATAATTAAAAGATTATTATTATGACTTATATTATAAAGTCACTTTAATGAAATATTAAAGTGTTAATTGTTAATGGCATATTATAAAGTATTTAATACTTTATAATAAAGGAGAATTATTATTATAATGAGTATTTTATTACTCAACAAAAGGGACGCCATTATTTAACTATATTGCCTAAGTCAAAGAAGAGGCGAATTTATAATATTAAATGCATTTTAATTGATTTTTTGAGAAAGGGTCGAATTCTTGAGAAGTATATATATTCTACCAAAGGCAAATCGAACTCATATGTTGATTATTCTAATTTGTCATTATTTCTCTCTGAGAGCATCGGGGTTTGAGAAACAAGGGTTTCTGCAGATCAACAGGTTTTGAAGAACGTTCCCTCTTCAGAATCAGGCATACTGAGACTGTGCAATACCAGTTGAAGATTGTCAACAGGGTAACTTCATTCAGAGGTTGCATTTGTGCTTACTGAGGTAGTTTTAGAAAGGGTTTAACAAAGATCATTCATCTAAGCAATAAGGCGACTTATCTATGCTTTATTCAGTGATCTGGCACATTCTACAAGGGCCCGTACTTTCCTTAATGTTGCTGGTTGGAAGGCCGTACTTTTTATGCAAGTTGAGACGCCTTGCCTTTTTGCCTTCTGGATTTT
>VDFB02176880.1:0-26630 GCA_007258455.2 Sequoia sempervirens
CTAAAACAACTTCTTCTTAATGTGAATGATTGATTAAAGAATGATTATTTTTAGATGACATTTTAATCCTCAAATGAATGTATTTAAATACCAAGAAATATAATAACTCATTTCACAAGTGTGTATCATGTAAGTTCCCAACAACTATGAAAATGCATGTATCAATCATTTGATTTTTTTGATTTTTAATTTTTGGCTAAGATCTATGTCATGCAAGATAGATCTTGTGTACCACATAAATGACTATCTTGAAATAGAGGATGAATGCTGAAAATATAAGCTATTAATAAGGTATGTATGTGAATAAGTGTAAATATGGCAAGGATATGATCAAATGTGTTGAAATGTGTGCAAGGAGTGAATGAAGATGGATCATAGCAATCATGGAAGTAGATAAAATTGGAATGTAAGTATGTCACATGTCACTATATAATTATACAAATGTGATTTTTCAAAATGAACCTACAACTAAAAGGAATTTTGTATAGGTTAGCTAATTTAACTAATATATTTTGCCTCCATTTGAAGTTACGTCAAAACCCTCATGATTGTGTATCTAAAGAGAATGTATAAACATGCATTAAGTTGTAAATGTACTCAATAATAAAATATATACTATGGTCCATATAAAGAAATTGACCCAACTGTATATCTTCACGAGTGTTCATATTTGGCATGCTTACTCCTTAGAATCCTACAAAAGAAATAAAAAATATGCAATGAGTTGTGTTTCTCACAAGTAGAATACAAGGGTCATAAAATTTCTTGAATATGTTAGAAAATTAAAAAAAGTAGGAATAAGGTTAGGAAAATTTTATTTTATAAAGAGTAGTGTGAGATATTGGGTGCTACCACATTTTGCGATCAAAATATAGCATATTAGGCATTGTCATGTCATGTTCTAAAGCTCTATTTAGAGATATAGTAATGAATCTTTGTATTCTTGTGACTATATCTATTCACAACCTTGATAAGGAGAGCTAAAGATAATATGTACCCCCATTAAATTGTTCACATTTGTTGAATACATGGAATTAAAGAAGAGAGGAAAATGACACGCAAAATTTAAATGTATGCTAATCATATAGAGCATGTAAAGTAAATCACTATCATAGATACATCATGTAACAAGTCAATAAGACATATATAAAGATAGCTGTTGAAGAACATAGACTATAGATAAAAATATAAGCATATAAGATTAGCCCTAGTATGAAATTTAATGGTAAGGTGAAAATGGCCCTAGAGGTGCAATATAAGTGGTGTGAGGAGGCATGGTTTCCCCAATGTGGCTCTTACAACATGGTAGTCATGTGATAACATATGATAGGATAAGAAATGTATGATACCCCCAATGTGGTAAAGGTAGCTCTTGCAACATAATCAAGCATGTAAGCATAAGATGATATGGAGAAACTCAAATTGCATTCAATGTAATATAATAGCGTGTTATAAGAAAAGGTCAACATGATGGATAAAATAAGATGGCCCCAATCTAAGAGGGTGTCTCTAGAAGTGTGATAGAATAATATGAGTGAATCTGGAGGAAGAATGATGCCTCACAAAATAATAGGATGATATGGCACTAGAGACACAATATGGCTACATAAGTTATAAAAGTAGGAATGAGCACATAAGACTAATCTAGGAATGAGGTAAATTGATAAGGCACATAATAAAATACAATGATATGACATGGACATGTGATCTAAGTATGGTAAAAGGTCATAAACTTATAAGCATCAAGTAATCATTTAGTAGAATATAGGTATTACAAGGGATGAGATCATGGGTATATAGGCATAAAAGAATAAGAAAACTATCATGATAAAATCAAGAATAGATGAATAGCAATTAGAAAAGTAAGGAATAAGGAAAAAATAGAAAAAAAAGTGGCAAAGATGAAAAAATATGGATAAGGTGTGCAAAGGTAATAAAAAACAACATAAAGACTTAGAAAAAAATCAAGTAAAAAAAAAAGTGTTATGTGTACATTTGATTTAATCAATCTAAATAACACAAAGAAAAGTCTTTAGCATATGACTAATATCATAAAAGGTAAGTTTTTTCAAAACTAAATATCAATTTCTTAAAAATATTAACATAAATAATATATTAAGAAGAAAAAATATTCAAAATATAATGAATACACTTTGAACAAAACGAATTATTTGTTATATAATTTTTTATATATAATATATTTAAAAGAATCATTTAAAAATATTTTGAATGTAAAAAATTAAATACATTCAATTGTTAAAAATGAAATTTTCAAAAAAACTTTAAATACATTCAATTATTAAAATGTAAGTTTTAGTTTTAGAAAATTTCATATTTAACAATTGAATGCATTCAATTTTAAATTCAGAAATATTTACTAATGTTTATATATTATATATAAAATTACATAAAATAATTCATTTTTTAAAATTATATTCATTATATTTTGAATAACTTTTCTTCTTAATTAAAAAAATATATTCTTTCTTATTAAAAAATTTAACAATTAAAAAATATATTCAAAAATCTTATTCATAATATTTAAAATTTTATTCCAAATTTTTTAACTTTATTTGTTTATCAATAATCAAATTAAAAATTTATAGATAAAAATTTATTTCTATCAAAATTTAAACATTAAACTATATTAAATATATGAAAATTTTAATGTTTAAATTAATTTAATATAAATAAGATTTTTAAAAGATTTCAATATATATGAAAATTTTAATGTTTAAATTAATTTAATATAAATAAAATTTTAAAGATTTCGATATTTTCATAATGCATATTCATTAAATTTTAATAATATTTTAAATGCTTTCTGAAGATTATAATTGAAATATTTAAATTGTATAGAAAATAAAATAATAAAATATATAAAAAAAATAATAAAATAATAATAATATATTTTAAATGTTTTTAAAGCACTACTCACACCCTCAAGTGTTAGCCTAAGTATTTTTGGTGTAAAGACCACTCCTCCTTACATAAACTATAACCAATAAATGCAGCGTCCATCGAGGATAAAAACACATCGTACAACACAGCCAGAAGACTTTAAACGGGAAGGGACGGTAACTGGACGGGGAAAGATAAAAACAACACAGTCACGAGATGGAAAACAACACAGCCCACTCTCCCAAACTTCCGTACGGAAGCTAAAATCTGCTGACATTGTCAGAACATTTAAATAGCGAGAAACATAACTAAAAACTTTAACAGCCGAAAACATAACTCAACTGGGTAAAGAGATGAGTTAAAGAAAACATCCACCTAAGCAGTCAACGCTTAGTGTGTGATGTTTAAGCCCAGCTGGCCATGGGTGGCTGGGTGTTTACTTTTCCTTTTGGATGCTCTGAAATGGGCACTGGCTATACAACCTACAAAGAGCCCTGGAGAGCCATGTGCATGCCATTAGATGGCTATATCGTCCTTGGTTGCCGTATAACTTTCTTTATCTACAATAAATGACTATAGAAACTTTCAAGAAACTGACGCTCTAGTTTGACAATTTGACAATTAGTCATCAATAAGGAATCAAACATTTGAAGGCATTATTCTCCACGTCATGGAAGATATCCAACTTATATGAAATTTTAAAACTTAAACTATTAAATAATTTTTACTATTTACTTTGGTTTTAGCCGTGTTTATTTTTAAGTTTTAAAATTAAATGTGTATTTAGTTTTTATTTTAGATTTGGTATTTTTTTATACATGTTTAAATATATTATAGAATATATAATATTATATACGAAAAAATATAATGTAATAAATATATATAATATTTTTGATATAAATGTAGTTATATTAATATACATTGTAAAATTTTATATTTAAAATATATTTATAAATTTGATTTTTTTTTCTTTATAATATAATATTTATATTATATATTATATTAAATATAATATTTATATTATATATTATATTAAATATAATATTATATCGCATTTATTATAATATATTATATATAATATTATGATATAATGATATAATATATTAATAGATAATAATATTATTTTACATATATACATATATATCAATCTATAATATATTAATATATATTGTAAAATTTTATATTTAAAATATATTAAAGTTCAACTTTAATTGAATGTAAACACTAACCCTAACTATATAGTTGAATCCTAATCCTAACCTTATTTGAACATTGACCCTAATTGAATATGAACCCTAACATAACCCTAGTTAAGTCCTAATTGAATCTTAACTCTTATAGTAATTGTAAGCCTAACCCTAATCCTAGTTGAGTTCTAACCTCAACCCTAACCCTGACCCTAAACTTTATCCTAAAAATTTTACCCTAATTGAACATCAATTGAACCCTAACCCTAACTCTAATTGAATCTTAACCCAAAGTAGACCCATCCCTAACACTAATTAATCCCCAACCCTAACCTTGATCCTTACTGTAGCCCTAACCCTTATCTTATCTCGGAAATACTAACCCTAACCCTAATAGATATGTAACCTTAATTTAACACACAGATTGGAAAGTATGAAACAAATATATTATATTAGAATACATTATAGATTGATATAATAATATTATATTATATGATATAATTATATTATATTGTATTATATTATATTATAAATATATGAATATGGATAACCTGCAGATGTTCGAGAGGACTTGCAAAATGCTTAACTAGGAGGTTAAGGAAAACAATAACTCCAATAAGGACCAAATCCTTATGCTTGCGCAAATCCAGGAGAAGAAAAACATTGTGTGGATGGAGGGATCTATAAAGTGGACTGCCTGGGTAGACACCCATGATGATATCTTACACTGGTCTTTTGTCTCCTTCTTGTATCTTTGTATAGGTCCTTCTCATATGTAGATTCGTGATGCTCTTGTTGTGAGGCCTGGTCTCTTTTGAGTTGTACATTTTGATGTATCTAGATTTGTTCTTTTTGTGACCCCCCTATATATAATATAAAAAATATATTATATTATTGTATTGTAATATCATAATATTATATATAATATATTATAATAAATGTGATATAATATTGTATAAACATAAAGAAAAAAACTCAAACTTATAAATATATTTTAAATATAAAATTTTACAATATATTAATATATTATAGATTGATATAATAGTATTATATATTATATATATATATATAAATAATTATATAATTAGGTAAAATAATATTATTATATAATCCATAATATATTATATTATTGTATTGTAATATCATAATATTATTTATAATATATTACAATAAATGCAATAATATTATATTATACAAGAAAAAAAAAACTCAAATTTATAAATATGTTTTAAATATAAAATTTTACAGTGTATATTAATATAACTATATTTATATCAAAAATATTATATATATTTATTACATTATATTTTTCCTAAATAATATTATATATTCTATAATATATTTAAACATGTATAAAAAAATACCAAATCTAAAATAAAAACTAAACACACATTTAGTTTTAAAACTTAAAAATAAACATAGCTAAAACCAAAGCAAATAGTAAAAATTATCAAATAGTTTAATTTTAAAAATTTCATATAAACTGGATATCTTCCATGACGTGGAGAATAATGTCTTCAAATGTTTGATTCCTTATTAATGACTAATTGTCAGATTGTCAAACGGGGCGTTAGTTTCTTGAAAGTTTCCACAATCATTTATTGCAGTGAAGGACGATACAACCATCGGATGGCATGCACATGGCTCTCCATGCATTTTTGTAGTCTGCATAGCCAGTGTCTCTGAAATGCAGGCAAGTAGGTTACGTTTTCTTGTGTAAGTCTTATGAGCTATAGAAACATAAACTAGCAATCACACAACATGGTGTGTAATGGGTACGTCGAATAAGTTTATGGTAATATTGAAATTGTCAGTAGAATGGTCGAAATTGAAAAGTGTGACTAAAGATATTATATATAGGTACAATAATGTCTAAAAGCTTTCTTTCTTTGTTAAAGAGACATGTAATTAATGTTGTTTTGTTATATTTATATGAGAATCTGAAATTGTAGTTTAATCAAAATGCTAATTTGTAACTATAAATTGTAAGCAATTGAAGAGGATTGTAGACATATAAATTTGTAAACATACAATTGGTAGAAATATACAATGTTGTAACATAGTCACAAGACCATTTCTTATTTGTTGCAATATTGTGACATGATCATTTTGGACTGAAATTTATTTACAAAGAACAATAGACTTAATTATTATTTGGAAAACAACCAAGTAAAACCAATATTTTGAAGTTCAAAAGGAAAATTAAAGGTACAGTAGTTTTGTAGATGTCTATCAAATGGAACATATTGCAATTGACTAATGAGTTGATGCTACAGTAACAAAAGTAGAGATATAACTTACATGTACTTAGCATATTTTAATGTACCTTTATGATATATGCAATCTAAAATGAGAAAGTAAAGGTGAGATAAAGAAGGGTACATACCTGTAGCTATTGTATTGTTCTTTGAAGTTCAAAAGAAAAATGTAATGCAACTTGATGGAACATATTGCAATTGAGTAATGAGTTGATCCTACAATAATGAAAGTAGAGATAATTTACATGTTTTTTTTTTGTTAATGTACCTTTATGATATAGGAAAACTAAATTGAGAAAGTAAAGGTGAGATAAACAAGGGTACATACATGTTGCTGTTGTATTATGCTATAACTATTTGAAGAGCTTGATTGTGACAATGTAGTCAAACGTCCCTCTTCTTTTATTTGTTGAGTAACATATGGGCTATCTTGCATGCGTGAGTATCTTTCGAATGTGAAGGAAGGTTGAATACGTAGATATTGAAGGTCATGAACTCTTGAAATAGCTGTGAATGTCAACCCTTGGCAATCAATGTTCCCTATGTCAATTGTTTCCCTTTGAAGTGTTAAGCCTTGTGACTTGTGAATTGTCAAGGCCTATGACATTTTTAGTGGAATTTGACAAAGGTGACCACAACTAAGTGGGATTATAGGGACATTTTTTGGATTGTGCACATCCCATGGAGGGCCAATGTAATGATTGAAATGAACAACAACAAATAAGGGAAGTTGAGGTGGTTTTTTTCCATCATTGTAAACAATTTCCTTTACCTGACCAAGTACACCATTCACGAGCCCTATCTCTACCCATAAATTTGAGCACAACATAGCCTCTTGGCCAATAGACAAGAGTATCTTAGCTTGAAGTTGTTCTTCATTAGGATTTGAGTATGTTGACCCCCTCAGTTGTTCTACAATAGATAGTGCAATAGGTGTTGACAAAGACAACAACATACGTTTATTATGTAGCAATGCCAATTCATTTGTTGCAAATAGATGTATGGTAGTTGAGAAAACAATTTTTTCTGCAAAGGTGAGTGAGGAACTTGAACGTGACATAAGAATTTCCCAATCTTCTATAGTAGGATTTTCATTTCATAGATTAGAGAGATGTCCACAAAAAGCAATCTGGGAAGGATCATTACCGATTTGCCAAAATATTGTGGTTAATGTTATAACTGTTGTGAAGCTGCACCATAGTGTTCCACCAGAGGAAGTGGAAGCATACATTGGGATATCTTTTACTGGTGGTAGTTGGCTTGGAGGTCACCAAAGAGAATAAGAGAGAGACCTCCAAATGGTAGGTGGTTGTGGACAAGGAATGCTTCACGTAGCCTCTTGTCAATTATTTCTAGCAACTTTGGCCCAATGAAACTCATCTCATCTATCAGAATGTATCAATGAAGTACATGCTTTCTTGAAATGATGCAAATGTCCGTCCTTGAAGTGGAGACAATTCTTTGATAGGCATTTGAAGGGAAAAATGAATTGTTGATACTTGATTATTGAATTTAGCAACACCTGTAGGTGCAAGGAGTAATGGTGATTGGTGAAGTGGAGTTGAACTCACAAGTGTAGACCTAATTCTTTTAATAAGGTGTGACTTTCTAGTTCTTGCAGTTCCTTGAACAATCAATCTAAGTGGTGGTTGTAGAGGAAGAGTATTTAGATGAGAAAAAACTATATCAAATGCTTTTTGTTGTTGAGTAAAGAAGGTAGTATGGGTGGGTTCATTGAGAACATGGTGCAATTGAAATGTTGGGTGATTGGAATCTATGAAAGTAGTAGTTGCATATTTTTGTAGTGGGTTGAATTGAGTGTCACACCAATCATGGTTCAAGTCGATGTCACATCGACCAAGCATTTCTAGTGCATCTAGTTGAATATGATGATTTGGGTGTAGACCTGATAGAACTTTCCATTCATCGAGGTCATCATCTTGCATTACATTGTTAGCGATGGATGAGCTACTATCTTCAAGTTCTTGGTCTAGTTCTAATGGTGTGCAATGGATGTTCCATGGTTAGTAAGTACAACTAAACCTCTCCGATTGTGCTATTATTTGATGTTTTGAGGAACCAGATTCAATGTCTATGTTATGAAATGGGTGCTACAAAACTAGTTCACTCCAACAAAAATTGTGGAAGCTTTTGTTTTCTTTTGTAGGAATAGTTGTGAACTGTGGGGAGACACAAAAAATTTATTTTGTAGGGTGCTCCTTCCATTGATTGTTCATGCGAGATGCTTTATAGGTCCACTTTTGAGTCACTTCAATGAGAGGCATTGCCTCTAGATGTACATGGGTCGTGCCATGTAAGCATCAGTGTAGGTAGGTGATGTTGTTATTGATGCGAATGAAACTAATACACATTGAAATTTTTGTTGACTAACATTTAAAGAAACAAAGGTCCTACTAGATATGGAGAGGAGAAGCTTTAGTAGTAGGTGGCAACTCTCTTGGGCACTTATTTCATGATTGAAAAGACTATGAGTAAGCAATTTTCTAAAAGCTATAGGGGAAGGAATTTCGATTTGGAAAGTTGTTGAAATGCGAGATAACATGGCATGATATGTCTCAGATTTGTGTTTAGCTTTTGCTACATACTTCACAATATATTTTAGGACAACATCAATTGAGAGAACTGGTTGGAAATCTACATTAGCCCTCTAAATAGAAAGGATGGTTGGGTTGTGAAGGTTAAGACAATCGTCATTGCGTGTTGGGGTGTGCTTAGGTTGGCCATTCTTAGTATTTATGAGACTTGAACTATCTTGCATGGTCTAGGGGATTTTGTAATGACAAACCAAAGATGTACCCTTCCTCCTAAGGCATGTTAGTAGGGTGCATTTTGTGTCATTCAACATGATTGAGCAATTCAATATTGTCGGTTGAAGGGTTGGCTGACAAGATCTTTGGTGTATCCATCAAACAAGGATCATCAAGGGGTATGTGCAGGATCATCATGGAAAAAACAAGCCCTTAAGTGGCAAAAAATTTAGAAAAATCAGAGAAAGGAAACTTGACATAAAAATTTGAATAAGTTATCTATATTATTTCAAAAATATATAAGAATATAATATGTAGAAAATTGAATGTAGTTTCTAAACTACTAGATTTGTTTTAAAAAAAAAAATCTATTTGGTGAAAATTTGAAATTTGGCGGTGGTACTTAAATTTGGGGAAAAATAAGAAGTAGGTATGCCTAACCACCCTAACCACAATAAAATGATAATATTTTTTTTATAAGATTTTAGATATAAGTAGAGGACTCATGCCCTGATGTGATGCATATTTTTTGTAATTTTTTCCAAGTAAATAATTAATTATGAATTTTTTATTACAATTTTTTTAAAAATATAAAACTTGTATGTCTAACCACCTTAACTTGGTCAAAAATTCATAGAATTCAATTTTTTTTTTAATCCTATAGTATGCAAAGCATAGAATGTGATGCATGTTTTGGATTCAAAAAATGTGATACTATTTGAAAGCTATAAATGTTTTTCAATCAGCCTATCAATTAAGACTTTAGTCATAATTTGAATAGAAAATGAATAATAATTACTTATTAAATTCAAAGTAAAGCATAATTTATATCGTTGGAAAGCTAAGAATCTCCTTTAAAAACCCTTTTCATTTCATTAATTTTGGGTAAAAAAAAGTCGTCAGCCACATACCCATCATATTGCCACTTTTTGGCCCATCATGATCCTGCACATACCCCAAGAATAGATTTATGGAATGTTTGGTTTCTCACTTCAAGGGTTTGTGGGTTCCATGTAGAGACATATCTATCAATGTAATTAAGTGCACTTTGTACTGATTGTAGATTATTTCAGTGTAATTTGCCAATGTCAGGTGCTTGGTGGAGCCATAGGAAACCATGGATGTGTCCTGAGCCTCTATGTTTCCATTCATACCTATGGAAAGTTTATTTTTTGGAAATATTCAAAAAAAAAATTGATAGTGAAATATTGAGTAAAGAAGGGAGTTTTACCTGTACCAATATTCTTTTGTGCCAAGTAGTTTTTCTAAGACCTCTTCACAAAATGCAGTAAACTTGTGGTGCATGTATAGTGCAATGAGGTGTGGATTTTGAACAATATTTTGTATCCTCCATCTAGAAGCCATAGAAGGATTTGTAGGTGACTTGGTCGGCATAGTAGCATGCAAGTTTGGCCATTTTGTATCTGTTGCACTAAGTGTGAAAAAAAGTGTTGGGTAGCCAATTTGAATTACCATGTCTGAAAGCTCCCCTCGACGTTGGGTCCAAAATGGCCTGGTACCATGAATTGACAAGCTAAAGTTGATGAATTTATCTACAAGTCTTTCATATGGAAAGTCCTTCAATCTTTGGTGAAGGTCAACGATTGTTGACGGTAGGTAGCCATCTAGATGTTTATTGATAAATACAGTTGAAGTGGCTTGGCTATGATGACACAACAAAATGTTCAGTATGAAGTATCTAAATCATGGGTGCTAGCCAAACCTATTATCATGGTACCTTAGAAGATGGAGAGCATACTCATGTAGCTTAACATCTTTGATACATTGTTGTTTGAATGCATCCTTTCCTTTTGGAAATAAAGTAGGGAAATCCATCACAAATAATCCTTCAGTTGTGTATTCATTTATAGGAGATGAAGAAATGGGTGGCCGCTCAACAATAGGTGTTGACCATCCTTTAACTAGTTGCGATAAAGACCATACTTCTTCAACCTCTGTACATGCATGCAAAATATTTTCCACAAATGAAGTTGTGGTTGACATGGTTCCTTTACGTGGGTCATACTCAGTATCACTTGTTTCCATATAGTCTATATTTGTTGGATCTGAATTTGTAGTTGTTGCATACAAAATGTCAAAGATGCCAGTAGAGGATTGGGGTAAACTTGACAATGTGAGCACATCTAATTGCACATCTTTGTAGTACAGGTCATGTTGCATATTTTGTATTGCAATGCCTCCTGGACATGTCCTCTACTAACATAGAAGTTATATGGCTGTTGTTCGATGTTTTTCCCATTAACTATTAGAATATCCAACTCATTAATATGTCTCGACAAGTAGGTTGCAATTGTAGATATATCTCATGGAAAACAAATAGTGTGGCCTTCATGTTTTAGTTTCCCACCTCTTGCACAAGTAAACTAAAGGATTGGGATAAATATTTCTATAAACATCTCCTCAATTTGGGAAAGAATTTTTAAACAAGTAGGTTGCTCACCAAGGTCCATGTTTTTCCAATTTGAGAAACAATGGTTTTCTTTTTCTGATGTACATCTATATCAAGTGGTGATTCCATTTGACTATCTAGTTTTGATTCCTATGTATCTTTCCATGCAAACCATGCATGTTGAAATTTTTGAAGGGAAATCCAACTTTGAATGGAACACATCTCTAGCAATGAGCATCTATTGAGTGGAAGGTGGAGAAGGGTTCATTTGAACAATTGGGTTCAGATGAAGTATATTTGGAATTTGAGGTGTAGGTGATTGGAGATGGGATGCATTAATGGGAGAGGAGAGTGTAGATGTAGATGCTTCAGTAGCGAGGATTTGTCGATTTTATCTTCTTCTTTTGTTAATATTATCTTTCCTTGAATGATATTGCATATGTTGCATTTGATTTCAGCGAGCACATCTTGCTTGTAGTGCTTCATTGTCTACCTCCATTGGAGGGAATACTGAGGATTAAAGTAGTAGAATATATTTGTGAGTGAGAGTTACAAGAAATACATATATGAATGTTTAATTAAATTTGTAAATATATATGTCAAATAGCATTACCATCTATGTTATAGAATGTAAGGAGATAACATGGTGGGAAAATTTAATTTGAAACACAAGAAAAAAATTGAACTTATAAATGGATGGGCATTAAATGTACATAAAGTATGAAAATAATATATGAATGGTAAAACCATGAAAAGATATGTATAAATGAGGTAACATTTTTTGCAGAAATAAAATTTGGAACATACAAAATATAGTTAAACATAATCGAATATGTAGGATCATAGTTGCATGTATGGACGTGCAATGTATAGACTATTGAAAAAATATATACAAAAGATGATCATCTTTACATAACAAATTTTAAATGGGCTTAATTGTTGTAGTAACAATGATTTGGTTTTCTTGATCACCAAATGGATTCATTGTGATGGTGAGGTCAATGAAAAATTGGCAACCAACAATTAAAATGTGTTTCACAACATCTGGTTCAGCCAGTAATAGTTGAAATTTTTTTGCGGAAACACCCATCTAGGAAACTGCTACTGCTTAAAATGCAGTAAATTTTAAGTAGTTCACCATTTGCATCTTGCAAGTCCATTTTTAGCATGTAGCTAAAATCACATATAGAGAGATCAGTAGAACACTTTGGGCATTGGAAAATACTAGGGGAGATTTGCAAAACTTTTTTCTTACATTTTTTGTTGTCTACTAACAATGGGCAGGAAAGGTAGTAGAACTTATCTAGGTGCAGTTTTGAGATGGAGGCCTTTATGCAAACATTTTTCTTGTTGTTGAAGCTTGTATTTACAAAAGATGAGATATCGACTGGTTTTGCAAATTTGCTGGGAGAAAGGAGGTTTTTTGACAAGGTGTAGTACCCCTCCATTTTTCTTATGTTTTCTGTTAGCATACTTTCACTTTGATACACTTTGGTACTTTGTTTTGGATATTTTGATCACTAACATTAGAGCAATGGTGGATTTATTTTGTGATGTAATGATACATTGTGTGGTGATAATTAATTTCTGACATGCTTTATGTTAGCATAGATGTTTCCTTCAGATGTTCTTGCTGTATATATGTTTATGTAGATTAACTATTATTTTATTTGTCAGTTTGATGTGATGTGTATTGGTGTGGAGAACAGAGTTGCATCACTCACTTGCGAGTGCCCTATGATTTCCGTTATTTTCTCTGCATGGTGTGTTTGTATAATGGATTATATGTATGTATGTTACTTGTTTGATTGCAGGATTGCAGGTACATGACACTGACTCCACCTAGTTACTCAGGTCTGAGCATGTCAAGACTCAATGAAATTGTTGATTGGGAGGTAGTAACAAGGTTTTTCCTAGTCTAGTCTCAAACCTAGTCATAATATGTCGTCAGTGTAAGTCTGGTGTCTATGGTTGTCTCGTATGTGCCTAATTGGATTAATTGTTTTGAAAGGAAAAATTTGTTAATTTAATGATAGATCAATGTTCTTTTAATTTAATGTTTATTTAAAATCAATTTTAAATGTTGAAAATACAACTTTACATTTTATTTAATTAATTAATTAGTTTATTTGGTTAAGTAATTTAATCATTGAGATTAAAATTATTTAATTAAATAAATAAATAAATAAAAATTAATTAAAGTTACGTTATTTGTAAGATTAGATTAAATTTAAATTAATTGCTTTGTTGGGAATGAAAATTTTAAATATATAAAAATTAAAATAAAATCAAAAGGGAATTGAATTGTGAATTTTGAATTTTTGAATTCTTTAATATGCATTGGATTCTTGAAAAAGAAGAAAGAAAGATTTACCCGTAAGTTTGTTGGAAGATATTTTCTTCTTGACATGTGTGGTAGTTAAATTAATTGCTTCTTGTTGAGGATTCTCTCGAAAGATATTATGTGATTTGGGGAAAACAGGAAATCACTTCATGGGAAATGAAAAGAATAGAGTTCTGCTAAATTTTTTGGGGAAATTGTGTTTGTTTGTGATTTTCATTGGGAATTGCTTAATGCTTCTGGAAGAAGTTTTGGGATTGCTTCTGGATAGAGATTTGTATTTTTCTGTGAAGTGGTGATTTGTAAGGCTTTGGAAGATTGCACACTACAGGCACACTAAGCTTTTCTTCTACAGCCAAGTTCTTCAAGCTATAGGAAAATAGGTATTTCCCTGTGTATTTAATTTGTTACTTTTGAAAAGATTGCCTGTGTAAAGTAATTTTTGTTTAAACCCTTCTTCTCGGTAGATTGTTTGTTGAAAATCTTCTGTAGAAATTTGTTGATTTCTGTGAGAGTTTCAAGAAAACAAGATCTTAAAGAGAAAACAGAGAAAACATAGGAAAAGATTCAAAAAGACAAGATGGAAGAAATCTCTGTAGTATTGAAAATGAACTTTACTAGTTAATTTGTTGAAATGAAAATCTCTGTTAGAAAAGATTTTGAAAATATGAGTTGAAAATGAAACTCTCTGTTTTGTTTTAGAAAATGAAGTTCTCTGTTAAAATTTGTGTAAAACGATAATTTTCACAATATCTATAGGAAACCCTATTGAAAATAAATACCTGAAAACTAGTATTTTATTACTGTTTAAATGAGTGTATATTAAGTATAAATATATATATATATATATGTATATAATTTAATTTACATATACATATATAAATATATATATATATATATATATTTACTGTTATTAAATTAAAAATTTTGTTGATAAAATTGTGAAAATTCGTCTGTATTTTCACGTTATTTTCGTGCGCGTTTTTTAATGATAATCACCGCTTTCTTTTATAAAAAAAAAAAGGAAATAAAAATTTTATTAGAGGGAGCTGCAGGGGGCTACCCCACGGCCGACCCTGTAGGGGAGTCGGTAGTGAGGGCTGAGCCCAGTCCTGTCTTCACAGGCAGCGCTTGGCTCTGCCTCCCATGACTGAGCCTTGTGGGGAGGGTTGCGAGGGCAGCCCCACCCACAGCCGCGACCTACGGACTATTAGGGCTTTAAAAGCCCTAACTTTCATTTATAAGATATGCATTTTTTTTTATATTTTATCTTTATTTATTAAGAATTAATATTTATATAAATTCATAAATATTATATATATATGCTATATATAATATATATTAATAATATAATATATGTTATATATAAAAAATATATATTATATTTATATTTGTATATTTATTAAAAGTTAAGAAATTTGAAAATGTATTTATGTTATTAATGAGGAGTTAAAAAAAAATAGTTTATTAAATATTTTGATATAAATTTTTAAATAATTAATTTACTATGACAAGGATATTTTGTGCTTAGATTAAATTGATTTCTTGAGCCTATATTGATTTCATTATAATATATGGTTATGAAATTGGGCAAATTATAGATTTGATTTTCGTATTGAATGGAAGATGAATTAAATCCTAGATGATTAATTTTGTACTTCATGTTTTTGATTGACTGGATTTAGTAGATCCTAATGATAGAAGTGCATTGTCCCTTAATCGCATTAATTTGTATTTTCTTATTTATTAGGAGAATTGGGAATGTTTTAGATGCACAAGTCTTCCAGATAAGTTTGTATAATGAGGGTGTGGTTATTGTTGAAATACAATCCTTGAGTTGACTAGGGTAGTGCACATGGTAAAGCATTGGTGTTTAGACACCTGGTTTTGATGTACATAGACTTGAAGTCTTATATGAAATGTGTGGTATTATATGTTGAATTCTTGTGCACCTTGTTTACCTTAGTTAGTGAACTTAGATTCCTTTTTGTTATTTTTAGGGGAGTGGCTCTGTGTGAGGGTCGACACACAAAGTGGTGCCAGGGTAACTCATGTAGAGTTAGTAAGTCAGTAAAAACTAAACAATACATTAGATAGTTTAAAATTTTTAATTAGACTAATAAGCCTCGCTTATAGACTCAAGAGCTAGTTCAATCTTGTGTAGAAGTCAAGAAGGACTGGAATGGCAAAACGGTATCTTGATTATTTTAAAGGATATTTGTTACTGCAAAAGCTTGCATGTGGGGCCGGGTTTCGTAAGAGGTTGCTAGGGTAACCCAAGTTGGGGGCTAGAACCTAGGAAGAAACACCAGGGTAACCTTTGCAACGTTGCGATGACACTCCACCTAAAATAACAGTGTCGTTGTGAACTTAGAATAATTGATTATCCTAATTCTAGAAGCAATGTAACCAATAAGTTAAGTTGATCTTTTATAGTTTGTCTATGGTTTTTACTTGTGTCTAGGGTTTGTAGGTTATGTCTAGGGAACCTTATTACTGTCTCCTAGCATGGGGGGTGGACCTACGGGTACCACATGGTTGGGTGGAATGTGCACCTTACTATGTTGGGTCCCCAATTCTTGATCATGGTAACGAGTGCTTCTTGGATGGAGAGCTCGCTTGTGGATTTATGTACTTTATTATTTGAAACAATGGAAAATTGTATATGTGTAACACTCCTCAATTGTTAAAGAGGAGAATATATGTAACATGTAATTGTAAAAAATTATTGATCTACCTCATTTGGAAAATGAGTAATGTAATGTTATTTCAAATACATTGTAATGAAAGTTTCTTATTTGTACTTTACATCCATAATGATGTAATTTAAATGTTATTTAATGTATGTTTCTAAGTTAATGTGAGATAAATATATGCAATGTTAAATGCTATTGTCGTCTATGGGAATTTACAGATAATGTCATGTCACATTACTTAGGGAATGTTTGCAATAAATTAAGCAAGTAAATACATTTAAAAAAAAAAAATTATTACACTTTCGTAGTTACTGCATCATTCCATAGGTTACAAGATGGGGCATTACACAAGGAACTAAAAGGTTGGGAAATCCCTATATCAGCATACCATGTCTATAATTTTGAGGCCTCTGATAAATTTTGGTTAATTACAATTGTTGTTGGAAAAATAGTGTCAATACCTTTCCCACACCAAGATGTTATATGCCCAAATTTAATCAAAAGAACAAGAGGGTTTGGTTTATGGGGATTTCAGAGATTTGTTTCCCATCAATATGACAATGTACGGTGATCCCATAATAGTGGTTTACAATTTTTGGCCAAACGGACACTTGAAATTATTATTTTTAACTAAATCTTCACATTCGCACACCTATAAGCGGCTAAGCTGTGAGGAATTTGAAGATGGTACAAACTAGAGTCTCATCAAATTTTTTGTAGATTCTAAAAATATTTTTTCAAAATTTTGGAATCAAATTGCACTTCTTTTTCCATCTCCCACGAAAATTGATTTTTTCAGAAAACAACATTTTTAAAAAGTGACGTACACCGTATAACGCATAACTTTTTTTCCCATGAAGGATAAAATTCTAATTCTTTCAAATTTAGATTTTAACTCTGATATCTAGTGCTTCCACTTGGTTAGATAGTTTTTTATTGAATATTTTCCTTAATCAAGTTTAAAAGTCAAACAAATTACAATTCAGACACAGACCTACTATATAACGTGTAACTTTTTTTGTATATGTCAAAATTTTATTTTTTTTTTTGTTGGATCAAGGACTTCAATATCTGGTGCACTCATATTTTCAATTTTTTTTGATAATCTTCTATTTTTCCACATGTGAAGAACAAAGAAATTCATTTTCGATGAAAAACCTATGTTTAATAAAACTTAAAAACAAATACATAACAAAACCAAAACATATTAAAATTATATTCATTGGATAGCTTGTTCGAGGAATACCATAATCATTTGAAATAAATTTTAAATGAATTCATTTGATCCCCCAAAATCTAAATCAAAAGTGATTTTTTATCAGCATTTTGATAGGTGTAAAGGAGACGCATTTATAGGTATGGTTTAAAACTAGCGAGGTTCTATCCAAGGGGTTTGATCTAAGGTGATTTGATAAAACCCTCTTCAATTGGAATCCTTAAAATGGAACTTTTTAAGGCTTAAATCATTATATTTTCTAAAAATATGTGATTTCAGCTAAAATTCATTCCTCTCAGGAATTGTAAACCACTATTATGACAGCACCCTATTAACCCCAAAATGTAACATCAATGGTACTACTTGACATGTCAAGGATTGCAGTGGTACACTTGATTGTTTCTGTACCATCTCTTTTACAAATGGTTGATATAGGGGTTACAAACAAAACTATGCAATTACATCAACAAGGGAATTAATAGGTATTGAGGCCAATGAATCAATGCTCTTGAGATGGTATGTATGTGTGGGTATGGCGGAGTCTAAGGATGTCGATGGAGTTATTGTTGATAAGATAACGAGAATAATCTCAAATGGATGAGTGGAGCTAGTATACTTGGTGTTTTCCACTTTCATGCGACCATTAGAAATCACATAAATACTGTCATAATGAATAACATGGTAGAACTCATCAACGAGTTTGTTGAAGCAGGAAACATGAATTTCAGAGCCTACTTTGTCTACAAAATCAAAACCAAAAACTTTTCCATCACGGCCATTGTTTTTGAATTTGTAGATTGGAGACTTTGTCAAGGCTCGACCCTCAATGGACCAATACTTATGGTATGGGGTTAACTCTTTAATGGGAATGGGTATGAAAGGGGATATATTGTGTTGAGTTTGAGGGTGTCCATCTTCTTGCAATGAATCTTGTGTAGATTGAGACACCCCCAACAGGGATTCAAAGGTACTTGATGGTAGAGAACCTGTAGATTAGAGTAGAGGAGTTGGAGTTCCAACAATTGGTGCAATATTTGAAGTTATTTCCAATTTTTTAATTATAATATCACTGCAATAAAATACAAGGAATAATTTAGAAAGAGTTTGCAAATTGAATAAATGAGAGGAGTAGAATAGTTTTTTAGGAAAGTGTGGACATATGTAAATTTATGGAACATCTTAGAAGTGTATTATTTTAGTAAAACAATAGAACCTTTGACTAAAGCCTCCTCCAAGACAAGATCATTGAATTCATCAAGAAGAAAAGCATGATGTGTGTGTAAACCATCTGAAAGCTTAACTCGATATTTGACAAGTGTAGAACAAGCTTGTTCAATGGATTCTATAGATGTAACCTATAAAACAAGGCCTACAATAGATATTCCTACAAGAATATCGACAATGAAATTTGCAGTTAACATGGCCATAATGTTCTTAGAGTGTATTGTAAGAAATTGGCCTGCGAGCAGGTTCAAATATGCCAGTTAGGTTTTGTAAAAAATATGTGCTTGGCATCCTCAAGTTAAGTTCGAGTAAATGAAATTGGCTTATAAATTGTAACAAGCAAATTGTGTCTAGAAGAAATTATTTTGAGTGAAAGAGGGTTTTTTTTTTAGGAGATTTTATAGAGTTTTTTTCTAACTATATAAAACATAAATATAAAGAATTTGATAAAAAATATACATATGCAAAAGTTAAAATATGGAAAATTATCTCTACAACATATAAATATGCACAAAAATGAAGAATTGATGGAATACGAATATATTAAGCATAAAATATAAAAGAATAAAGATGTTCTCTTTCTAATTTAATGTAGTGGTACGCATGTAATGAAACATCTAAATAACATGTTTAGATAAAAATAAATTTAAAATTCCATTTGTCCTTAATATAAGAATATGTTTTTGTAGGATGTTGAACATATATATATATATATATAAATTTAAAATTCCATTTGTCCTTACTATAAGAATGTGTTTTTGTAGGATGTTGAACATATATATATATATATATATATATATATAGTGCCCATTTTATCTTTATCTCAAAAGATTAGTTTGTTTTTTAATTTTTGTAATGCTATTTAAATTGTAAAAAGTATTTTAGGAATATATATATATATATATATATATAGGACCATACAATATATAATAAAAAATATTTCTCTTGAGTTATCAAACAAATGCCCTTCGTAATAATGTAATTAAATTTAATAATTTAATCTATGTAATGTTTCAAATTAAACATGATGAATTTGATATCACAATGTAAATGTATTATAAATAATTATAAATGTGCAAGTTAATGAGAGTGAAATTTATATTCTAGTTTAAATGTACTTTAGATAAAGTAACAAAATAGTAATCTAAAAAGGTGTCTTTATTTATTGTAGTCAAAATATACAAAGTTATGCATATATAGGTTACATAAGTACAAAATAGTAACATCCTTGAGTATGTGATGTTACAAAGTAACAAAATTGTAACAACTTTATCTATGTGAGGCTATAGGTTATATAAGTACAAAATAGTAACATCCTTGAGTATGTGATGTTACAAAGTAACAAAATTGTAACATCTTTGTCAATGTGAGGCTACATAGTAGGTAAATAGTAACATATTGGTCACATAGTAGAGTGATATACTTATTGATCACATATTTTGCAAGTACATTTCATACACATGAATGATAGAGGACATTGTGTCAGCTTGGTAGTGGTGATCATAGTAAACTTCCCTAAGGAAAGTGTAGAGGCCCTCAAGTTTAATGCAACTCTCTTGATATGTTGACAACATTTGTTGAAGTTTTTCAATATCCACTGCTTCAACAGGAGGTGTTATGTGACACACAAGTTTGAACTTGCTTACAATTGCATGACAACTATCTAAAATAGTCGAAGCAAGATTTTGAACATCAGTTCCAAGGCATTCTAATTTATTGATAGACGAGTATGACTCTGCTAGCATGTTTGTATCCTTGCTAGAGATTTGAATGATGGCATTTATTATTTGAATTTTTAGCCATTTCCTGAGAGAGAAATGAGTAAATAAAAATTATAAGAAAAAAAGGAAAACAATTTTAATAGATGTAACATAATTGTTATATTTAAATTTAAGAAAAAAAATATTAAAACATGTCATCTCAAATATTAATATAAGAAATAAAATTAAAAATAAAAAAACCCTACAATAAAATGTAATTATTATTGCAAATTTAAAAACAAATATAATACTTTAATAAAAAATTGTGTTAGTAAATAATAACAACATTACTTTATATTAACTTTTCTTTATATATTTGAAAGTAAACCTTAAAATATTGTTTAATTTTATTGGATAGATTATATATATGTTTTATTTAAAGAAAAACATTAAGTGAAGGTCTTTTTAATATAAATTTCTATATGATAAAATCACATATCTATATGATAAAATCACAAGGCATTAAAAGATGTGTAAAAAAACTAGAAACAAAAGATGGGTGAAGAAAACAAAAGTCATTAAGGATTTAGTAAGTTTTTAACTTTTAATTTCTTGAGTCGTAAATTTCATCTACCCATTTTGTACGGATAGCGTATTACTGAACACACATTCATGAAATTACAAAAGGTACATGTACATTTTTTACACTTGTAAATGTAAAAAAATAGTTGTTGATAAGACAATCTTCTATCTCCATGTGTATGTTATTCTTGGGTTATTCAAAGGCCATGCCAATGGCTTAGAAAAGCTATTCATTTCAGCCACTCAAAATATAATGAATAATTTGATGGGGATCCTGCATATTGTGTGTTTGTGCTTCACCAAATGTTTCTGCTCATGTATTTCTTTTCCATGGCCCCTGCAATGCTTACTATCCTTATCATGTTACTACTCTCCGTAGTTATCTCTACTACAAATAATGAGCTATTGAGATCCATATTTCCTTTTGTAGAAGCCTAGTATGAAATAGTTGCAAGTGAACAAATACCCATTCTTGGCCAAAGTGGGGAACCGTCTGCCTACCCGTTCGAGGGCTTTCCCATAGAAGATAAATGGTGGGAAAATCACAGAGAGGGATGGACATTGGGGTTCCTAGCCGATGCATTTTGGCACCTCTCCTCTCTCGCAACCGCCGACTCATGGCAAGAGCGTGCCCAAGCCCAAATTGCTTAGCAAGGCCTTCTGCTAGTGCAAGACTGGAATCTATCTGACAACATTGCGCACAGTGAAAATGTACCTGGACTGATGTTTTAAGAATTTGGAGTCATGAGTAGAGGGTGGATTTAACCTGTGGTTATGATGATGTAGGCGCATGATAAAGACATAAGCACATGGTTACACACTCCCTCACTCAACTGGGTTTTGTTATTTAGCTTAATATCTACTGTCTTCATTCGGCTTAACTCCATCGTCTCTTTTTTTTAAGGTCTTTGTAATTAGTTTAGTGTTGGAAGCTTGATGTTTCGTGGTGAGTTTTTTGAGAAAATACCAAGGTTTTTTGCACTTTGAGGTGTAGGGGTGTGATGCATTAGTGATGATAGTATTTTTTTATCTGGGTAAGAGTAAAAAATATAAGTTCTATTATTTTCTCACTTCTACTGAAAAGAGTAAAAATATATAACTATTGATCTAGGTAAAAGTAAAAATATAGTAAATGGAGATATTGGACAGTTATAACCAAGAAAATAGAAAATAGAAGCTTAATGAAAAAATTAAAATAAAATCCTAACAATTTTAACTACCAAATATAATTATATACTATGTTCAGTAATGATATAAAAAAGTTAGAGGTAACTAAAATACCTCCTTTCAAAGTCTAGTCAGGATAAAAAGTTACAAAAGTGCCTACAAACCAATAGAAGCGCCTGCAAACCAGAGCCTTCAACATGTATTTTGTCAGAACTATGCAAACTAGGAATAGGTGTTCGGAAAATTAAGTGCAAACATCAAACAAGAACAAAGCAAAATACATGTAAACTGATATTTTATAGGAGAGTAAATAAAAATATCTATCCATGAAAAAGGCATGCGGTGGTAGCAAAAATAACATTAATATTAGGAGATAAAGTACATAGGACTTGGCAAGGAGTAGATAGTTAGTTTGACTCAAGGTAAAATATCCTACACGAAGATAAAATAAAAAAAAAACACTTTTGACATGCCTGTAAAAAAGTACAAGAAAATGAATATTTTAATAGGAAGTTTAATGATGGCAATAAATTGTATGCAACATAGCTCGTAGGCTTTTGTCAGGGAAAAAAGATCAATGGATGAAGGAGATTTAATAGTCGACAGATTGAAATGAACCATTCATTAGAAAAATTAGCTTTGTATTTTTAAAATAGGATACGCCTTCAGCGTAAATAAAACATTATCGATTAGTTGTTCATTTCAAAATTGCATGAAGTGTAAAAATTTGTTTGGTTGTGATATTTGGTAGATTTTAATTAATCTTTTTAGTCTTTATCACATTAAGATTATTTATTGTAGTTGTGTTGAAGAAGTTTTATAAAAAAAATATATATGAGAGTTTGATGTCTTGTAAACTTTACAAATGGTTTGGGAAGAAGACATGGGTATGTCCAGGATCATGATGGGCCAAAAAAGTGGCAATATGATGGGTATGTGTCCTAGGGTATGTGGTTGATGACTTTTTTTAACCCAAAATTGATGAAATGAAAAGGGGTTTTAAAGGATATTCTCAGCTTTGGACCACTAATATAAATTATGCTTTGATTTGAATTTAATAAATAATTATTATTCATTTTTCTATTTGAATTATGACTATTAAAGTCTTGGTGATAAGTGGATTGAAGAAAAAATCTATAACTTTCAAAAGCGGTATCACATTTTTGAATTTGAAACATGCATCACATTCTATGCTTCGCATACTATAGGATTAAAAAAAGTAATTTCATGAAGTTTTGACCAAGTTAAAGATTGGTCATACATATGGAAGTTTTTATTTTTTAAAGTTGTAATAAAAAATCATAATTAATTATTTACTTGGAAAAAATTACAAAAATATGCATCACACATCACGTACATGGGTCACTCTATATCTAAATATTATAAAAATATTATCATTTTATTGTGGTTAGAGATTGGTTAGATAGACACCTACTTATTTTTTTCCCCTAAAATTTAGAAATTACTCTTGCATTGAAATTTCAAATTTTTCACCAAATACATTATTTTTTTAGAAAAAAAACCTAGTAGTTTAGAAACTACATTCATTTTTCTACATATTCTATTCTTATATATTTTTGAAATAATATAGATAACTTATTCAAATTTTTACGTCAAGTTGCCTAACTCTGATTTTTCTGAATTTTTTGCCACTTAAGGGCCTTTTTTTTCCATGATGATCCTGCACATACCCACATGGTACATGGAAGACAATTAAGATCATTGAGGGTAGATATAATAGGATACAAAGAGGTATTATAGCTAGGTTGGGTGTAATGTATACAACACAAATAAGAGGAGTATGCATAGAAGATGCTAGTGAAGATGAGGAAAATGTAAAGATCGTGAATTTGAAATAGATGATACAATAGATGTATCGAAAAGAAATTTCTTAATAGTAATGTCAAAATTAACTAGTAAACAAAAATTACATACTTCCTACTAGAGTGGAAATTTAAGCCTAAAAGAACTTATAGTCTAGCTATCAAAGATGGAGAAATATTTTTATTATGAATCTATTGAAGATCCCCAAAAATGAAGTTTTCCTACAAAAATTTCCCTTTAGTCAGACCACATGCAAATAGAGAGGTAGAGAACATGAAAGGACAAGATCAAGTCTTGGGATCAAATAGTTACAAAAATAAAGGTCAAATTCCCATCAACTGACTATCAAATCAACCTATTTAGAAATGACCAAAATTAAAAAGAAAATGAATGAATATTGAAGACTATAAAAACTCATTCTACAAGCTCAACATATAGGTTGGTCACATTAAGGATGATAATTAGAAGGTCTCAAGGTATGTTACAAATGGGTTGTGAGTGTTAATATAGTATGAATTTAGTATGATTATGATAAAGTCCATAAAAGAGTCCTATCAATATGCCTTAAAACTAGAGGATAAGATAGCAAGGAAACAAAATAATAACTCTTGAGGGAGAAGAAGAATTTCAAAAGGTAAAAGATAATCTAGTTGTGGTAGAGAACAATACCATGAAAAGAAAGAGAATCCCACATATTACAAAATAATAGTTATAGCCAAAATAATAGAGGAAGTGAAGATGCATTTAGAGAAAGAGGATACTATGAAATAGGAAGATGAAGATGATTTACTAACACTTACTATAAATGTGGAGAGGCTAGTTAAAGGTGTTTGAATTTTCATAGATTTAATAGAACAATGAATGCAAAAATGATACAAGAAATCATGTTATACAAGTGGATACAAAATTATAGCAACACACAAGTAGATCAAAGAACTTGAACATGGAGAATAATTAATGTTGCAAAGAGTGTTGCTAAAATTCAAAAATAGAAATAAAAACACTACAATGAATAAATTTATTTAGAACTATTGTTTTGAGGAAAATGTTGCAAGGTGATTGTGGACAATGGAAGTATAGTTAACTTGGTGTCCCAAGAAAGGGTAGAGAATCTCTAATTGATCAAGATTATGTATCTCAACACACACAAGGTTTTGTGTCTTGAAAGGAAGAAAAATATAGGTTTGGGGGTTAAATATCATATGATAAGGGACCTATTTTTCTCTATTTCATTAAGAAATGAGATCCCCACAAAGAATTGATTAACAACCCTTAGGTGAATCAACTCAAGGTGGGAATATTTAGATTTCATTATGACTAAAGGACGAGGGTCAAGTTCAAACAACACTTTGTGGAGAAAAACCAAAAATAGAAAATCAACACCAAAATGCAATCTAACACTTGAAACAACAATATTAAGCTCAATATTTGCAAAACAAAAAAATAGAATGTAGATCTGAGAAGGGAAAAAACATGTGTACCAGTCACCAAAAGTGTTTTTCAGAAGCTAATTTGAGACTCATTCGCCCATGGGTGAATGGGTCCAAGTATAGGGGTTGCAACAATCTTTCAGGAGCCTCTAGTGTAGATTTGAAGCTTCTGATTTTTTTAGGTTTCAGTGTCTAAAAGTCAAAAATCCGATCTGTAGGTGAGATTTTGTGATTTGATGACAACTTTGACAAATTTTGCAACTTTGATAACTTTGCAAATATTTCTCTTCAAAAGGTCTTCAAGTCTTCTTCAACCTAAATTTGCAATCACATATACAAGAGAGAAAAATGTTTGTTTTGGGTGAATAGGGGTTTGCTTTGGTCAAACCTCATTTTGGTAATCAAACATTGAATTGAAATAATGCATAAAAGGGAATGAGGAATGAACAAAGCTATGTTAAAACTCAACAAACCCTTGCATGAAACCTTGATAATGGAGATCTTAGGAGGTCTACAACTTGCATGAGATAGCTGAATTGGATGTGGATCTTGACACTTGAATCTTGCTTGAAATGATACCTTGAATGCTTTACTTGATCATAAAACCTACATTACAATGTTAGCTCCAAAAATATGCATGATGTAAGAAGACTTTGACACGATGTTCAAATGGATCTTGAATGATATTTATGGTAATGGTTGTCTGAAAGATCTTATTTAAACCTATATACATGATTAATAGAATGCTTTGTGCTATTTTCTAGATAGAATTAGATTTATTTCGATACTTTTTGTAGGTTTCTTTTGAAATATCTCTTGTTACCCTATTCTCTTTTATCTTTTATTTTGAAACATGGTTATTGAAATAGTTTGAAATAGCACTAAATCTTCTTATGTTATGTTAGAGTAATTAAGTTTTAACTTAG
>VDFB02176881.1:0-19221 GCA_007258455.2 Sequoia sempervirens
TACATGGGTTCCTCATCAAAGAAATGACAACAATAAGAAATCTCAAAGAACTATTTTCAATCCACAATTATCGGGTCAAAAGGTGAGAGGCAACATCCCAACCCTAAAGTCAAAATTCTCTCATTAAAAATTAGGCACAAAAGGATCCCTTCATGAAACAAGAACCATAATCATCACCATGCCACAACAACAAATAATCATTTGATACACAATCTCATTACGAAATTTTAACCCACACCAATAATGGAGTTAATCATGATAACAAACACAAGTGTTATATACAACTACCCATATAGAGGACTTACAAGTCATGAATTAAATCAATATAAGAGAAATCGACATTGAAACGATCATATAATTTCATACATTTACATAGTGCAAGATCACAATAGAACTAGACCACCTTGACATGCAAAACTCCACCTTTCATTATTTCTAAATAAACTATTTCACTTGTAACTATCCAAATTAAGAATAACTAATTCATCGATAATTACACAAATCACAAAGTAATCTCCCCTATTGATTTTTCTAACTTACTCCATAACATTTTCCCACTTAATTATAAGCCCAATTTCTTTATTCAACTCTAAATATTGAAAGAAAACACATTAAAAGACATCCCAATATAATCAAGTCACTTAGAATACTTTTCTTAATTCTAAATCATTCCCTTCATCCTCTAATTAAAAGTAACTATTTTACTTTCCAATAAATGACCAAAAGTCTAATTATTTTTTTCTTATATTATCAAATCTTATATACAACTATAAATATACCCATATCTACAAATATCTATAAACTTATAGAGTCATTATGATGATGTTGATTATAGTTGACCAAGAAGACGATGCAAAAAACACAAGTGGAATCAAAGTGTTACTACATAGGCCAAGATTTAAAAAAAAAGTAGGCTTAAAGAAATCCATTTGTAGCATATACAGTTTACCATCATCTAAATAGCATATCAAGTAGGGAAAACACAATGATCGTAGCCTCCAATAAGTTTACAATTGATTTCTTACATCACATAATCTAGATAGCATGATTATTATTCTATAATTTCTCAGTGAAAGATAGTTAACATTTGGGCGATTTCTCAGCTGGCGCAATCTAGACTACAATGGTTTACTATACTCAATAAAAAATGGGTGGGTTCTATTATGAGTTCATATTGTAGCTATGTTTAGCTACAAATATAATCTTGAAGATGCAGATTTACGGTGTCCAAATTGAAATTCACTAGAAAAGGAGATCACATGGATCTTTTCATTTGCATTGTGAAGCTTTCAAATCATGTTAGTCTATTATGCTGGCATGTAGATTTCAAAATCTCTCATGACATAGTGTTATTCTGAATTTTGATGATTTTTATGTGCATAATTTCTTTCATTTGATATCATTTTTCCAAATCTCTCACTGAATTATGACTCAGCTTTGAGGATAATTTATGGTTGGAATTGGTGTGATAGTCCCAGACATTTTAATACATGGTGCTAGGAGAAAGAGGAGAACACTTTGGCACTCTAGATCTAAATATAACACAATATTCCCACTGAATGAAATGTATTAATTGTAAAAATATTTTGTGTGATATTGGACTGCATGGGAAGCTGGAAAGCACCACTTTATTAGTGCTATGCATGAGTTAGGTTGAATTCATTACACACTTGAGGGATACACCTAATGGTGCAAACATAAAGTTGAACCATGGTACAATATAAAGGGGTGTTCTGATGTTATACATATCAAGTGCATAGTGCCAATTGTAATAGGGGGAGGTTTGGAATAGGGCAAGGACATCCATTGGAATGTAAAGAATGGAGGCATTTTATCAGTGTTGAAGTTGTAATTATTTTGGTCAACATGTAAGCAAAACATGGGCGCATAGACAAGGCTTGAGAACAGTTTGACAGAATGCCAGAAAGAATGTGATCCCATAGAATGGTGATAGAGGAACATGCACAGGATGGATTTTTTGAAAATACTTTAGAAAATTTCAAGCAAAAGCAATTAACGGGTGTAAGGCTAAAATTTCATAATCTTTGGGAACATTCTTGATGCCTATGCCGAAAATGGGAGTTTTGGAAGAGTGAGTGGACATCATCGAATCATAAGGGATAGAAGCATTTTTTTTCAGATGTTACAGTTGCAATTGCCTTGGTAGACATATCAATAGAATGAGAACGCATTGACAAGGCATGTGAACTATTTGATAATATGACTCAAGAATAGCACTTTTTGAAATGCAGTTATTGTAGGTTAAGCAAAAAATGGATTATTAACATACAAAATCAAGCCAAAATAAATACCACTTCAAAGGGATTGACACGCAGATGAATCGACTTCCTGCATGCAGGCTGGGATGGTTTAGAGTGACAACCATTCTTAATACAAAGAAAAACAAAACTGTAAATCCAAACGAGTCTGAAAAGGAAGGCAGAGCTTCATTGCTGTAGTAGGGGGTAAACTAGAAAGAATGAAAGAAAATGCATTAGGACGTTTCGGTTGCCTTAGAGGTTAAGTTCTATGGTTACCAAGGTTAACTAGTCCAACTGATAATCTCTACTTCTAGAGTGGTCACTACCGATGGAGATAGTCTCTGAGTTTAAAGGATGATGACTTAGGTAGGGAGTTTATGCTTTGGCCGAGCATGCGATGATGTCGCTCAAAGGTAATTTCTTGATGGATGCTTGAGGTGATAAGTGGAAATCCTCCATACTATTGAAAAACACGTAGGAGGACAACAAAAATTACAACCAAACAATATGAAGATAGAGCCAAACACTATCAGATACCTAATGGGCTCAACCATTTGCATAAAAGGATAGATAAACTTTTACTATTCATACATGCTTGATAAGAAACTTGAGTAATGTTTAGGAATGTCAAGTGGAATAATCAAATCAAAAAGTATGCATGACATAGCTTACCTTGAGTCGACGAGAGAGCAGGTTTCCCCTTTGGGATTTCCAATGCCTAAAGCCCAAGCCTCACGATAGTTCCCAACTTAGACTTCCTTATGTGTCAATGCTTCTTTCTTTTTATTTTCCTTTGGAGTTGGGTAACATAAATTGGGCGATCCTATTGGTATCCTTCCCTTCCTGCCAACCCCCACCACCATGCTTCCTCCAATCCCTGCCCAAATCCATTGTTATGTGTGTGAGTTATCGAAACAAAAACCCATGGACCTATAATTTAGCACCCTTTATCAGCATGATCACATGTGGTTTCTAAACCTAAGAGGATTTTTTTTCTTGTTAACGAAAACATTTATATTTAGTTTTTTTGTCTATCAAACATGATTATGGGTTGAAGATTCTAAGCAGAGTTGATCCCACTCCTCTTTCCTTAAAATTTTCCAATGAAATTTGTTAATTCCTATCCTCAACACCAATGGTAGTGGCAGTTACTTTTCCTCTCTGCCAGTTATTTGACTCAAATCATAGATATTTATATTAACGTATTATTCTGTTTTAATTATTCACACCATATAAACATCCTAAACTATGCAATCCTAGAATCATCGTGAGCAGGAATCGAGGGGAACTTATCCCCCCTTTAGGATTCGAATTTACTCCAGAAGTCGCAAGGTAAAAGAAAATGTATGCAAATGTAAACAATACTAACTCCAACAATAACATCAGACATAATCAAATATCACAAGACACCCAACAAACAACTGTCAAACATGAAAACCATACTGAAGGGTTGCAAGGAGGGGGTAACTCATCCTCATCGAGGATGATGGCAAGGTAGGGGACCCTTCTTTTCAACTCCGTGTTTCCACATCATACCCATTGGGATTCATGAGGCTCACTTCAAATTCCGGAGTATAGTGCAGTGAATTGAGGCTTAAAGTACCCCAACTCGCATAAAAAGAAAACATTATGTACATGTATATATAATATCAAATCATCCTAGTGTAGAGGAAATCTTTTGTCGTATTCCTCCCATGAATGGGAGACACACATTGTCCTTTATAACACACTACAATCAATGAGACATCATAAACAATCATCAATAACAATTACTAATCAGATGCAAACATAATATTAAATCCACATGTTAAACATAACCAATTAATTACCTTCATCATCGAGATTCGAAACTGACTACCTGAAAACCACAAACTAGGGTGGAAACATAACACATTACTACCAATTATTTAAGCTTAATTCAATACCAAGGAACACATTCTAGGTAAAATCATAATTTACTATTAGGTCTTTATGCTCTCATTAATTTCTCAAATACAAAATCTCAACATATGTGATACAAAAACATGGTTCTACACCTCTCACAAACATAAAAGTCACCTGGAACACCTCAAAAATACAAAATTTTAGGTTAAAACACACACTCACAAATTCACTTTATAGAGAACACATGACAAAGCAACACAAGGGTCCCAAAATGCATTCCCAATAGAAAGAATATCGGTGCATTGCACACTACACTGAGGATCCTATCCTTTCCACCAATTTTTTGCACCTTTGGGCCAACACCACCTAGAGACAAACTTGGGTTACTAAGTACAGATGACATAAACGAAATGATACAACCTCAAGAGTATGAGCATCTAGGTCAACATAATGGGCTAGCAGTGCCTAGTGTATGAACCTAGGCTTTGATACCATGTGTAACGCCCCGCCATGCAACCCCAAAGGAACTTAATACATAACACATAAATGGCACAATTTTTTTTTTTAAGTAACTAACATGAAACATAATATTAACATACTTCACATGAAATGAAACTTAACATGCATAATGTTCATATAACAAGGTCCATTGGGGTTACATGACTGCATTACTTTTCATCTTAACATCCATTACATAACAAGAATGATAAACATCTACCATTAACCACAAGACAATAACATGAACATGGAAAATACATTTATAACATGAATACACATTCCTCAAGGATTACATCAATACAAAGTTGTTTCCCATCATGAACTGGGAATAGTACAATAACATGAAGTAATACAAATGATATGTATGAATACAAAGTTGCAAGGCTGAAACCAACTCTGGTACAACTCAAGAGTCTTTGCAAAGGTACAATACAACACATTGTGATCTTCAGCTGGGAACCCAATGGGGTGCATAGCACGTTCCACTCGACCGCGTGGACCTAAAGGCCCACCCCCCGTGCTAGGAGAAGACAAGAATGATCTCAATGAATACCATTTAAAAAAATAAGGATTACATGACTTCGCAATGAAAAAAACAATAACACAAGATAACATTCATGACAAGAATTAACCAATCCAAGATGTAACCAGCATAAGAAATAACCATCACAAGACAACATAACAAAGCATCAACATACACATGTCAACATCCTCTTTTAGAGGCTTAAGAACATCAACAAGAGGGGAACAACAACATACAAGGTTGTTAAAGGGTGGAGTGTCATCTCATAAATAGCCACAGGTTACCCTGACGTAACCTTCCTAGGCTGCCGGTCCCATCCTGGGTCATTGTGGTAACCTCTATTGGTTGCCAGACCCCCATGCTCACTATGTGGGATCAACATACCTTGCAAAATTACTATGCAAAGGCAAGGAAGTTGACCTTTCCATTCCAAGCCTTCCCACTCATCTCAAGCCTAAACGAGCACTTGGGCCCATGAGTGAGGCTACATTATCTAAATTAATACGTGGAGAAACTACCCAAACCCCCTAATTAATTAGTTAATTTATCACTTGATTAAACTCACAAGGGTTACCCTGGACCAGCCACTTTGGGTGTCGGACCCCCATTGAGAGCTACTCCCCCAACTAACAACAATATCTCAAAAACACAAATAGAAAGCCAACTTGCACAAGAAACCAAATCCAATAAAATAATTGCACCAAGTGAGGCATGCACCATCTCACACTAGAACTTCAAAGTAACGAAAACCACATTTAAGTGCAAGGCTCAAGCCACATAAAAAAAATCCAAGTGCAATATCAACCATAATCAAAGTAACATAACCGTAAAGCCACCCGATTTCAAATGAAACAACATTAAACTCAAATACATACTTCATGCTTGATATGGGTTACCCAAGGCGGTTGTCCTAGGTTTCTGGCTCCCATACCAACACTTGCAAGTAAAAATCATATCCCCTCTAACCTCTGGAAAACTCTCAACATGCTAATACATGGGTTCCTCATCAAAGAAATGACAACAGTAACAAATATCAAAGAACTATTTTCAATCCACAATCATCGGGTCAACAAGTGAGAGGAAACATCCCAACCCTAAAGTCAAAATCCTCTCATTAAACATTAGGCACAAAAGGATCCCTCCATGAAACAAGAACCACAATCATGACCATGCCACAACAAAAAATAATTATTTGATACACAATCTCATTACGAAATTTTAACCCACACCAATAATGGAGTTAATCTGATAACAAACACAAGTGTTATATACAACTACCCATATAGAGGACTTACAAGTCATCAATTAAATTAGTATAAGAGAAATTGACATTGAAACAATCATCTAATTTCATACATTTACATAGTGCAAGCTCACAATAGAACTAGACCACCTTGACATGCAAAACTCCACCTTTCATTATTTCTAAATAAACTATTTCACTTGTAACTATCCGAATTAAGAATAACTAATTCATCGATAATTACACAAATCACAAAGTAATCTCCCCTATTAATTTTGCTAACTTACTCCATAACATTTTCCCACTTAATTATAAGCCCAATTTCTTTATTCAACTCTAAATGTTGAAAACAAACACATTAAAAGACATCCCAATATAATCAAGTCACTTAGAATACTTTTCTTTATTCTAAATCATTCCCTTCATCCTCTAATTAAAAGTAACTATTTTACTTTCCAATAAATGACCAAAAGTCTAATTAATTCTTTTCTTATATTATCAAATATTATATACAACTATAAATATACCCATATCCGCACATATCTATAAACTTATAGAGTCATTATGAAGATGTCAATTACAGTTGACCAAGAAGACGACATAGCAAACACAACAAGTGGAATCAAAGTGATACTATAGAGGCCGAGATTTAACAAAAAACGTGGGCTTAAAGAAATCCATTTGCAGCATATATAGTTTACCATCATTTAAATAGCATATCAAGCAGGAAAAACACAATGATCGCAGCCTACAATAAGTTTACAGTTGATTTTTTACATGACATAATCTGGATAGAATGATTATTATTCTATAATTGGCGAGTGAAAGATAACTAACATTTGGGTGATTTCTCAGCTGTCACAATCTGGACTACAATGGTTTACTATACTCAATAAACAATGGGTGGGTTCTATTATGAGTTCATATTATAGCTGTCTTTAGCTGCAGATATAATCTTAAAGATGCAAATTTACGGTGTCCAAATTGAAATTCACTGGAAAAAGGAGATCACATGGATCTTTTCATTTGCATTGTGAAGCTTTCAAATCATGTTAGTCTATTATGTTAGCATGCAAATTTCAAAATCTCTCATGGCATAGTGTTATTCTAAATTTTGATAATTTTCATGTGCATAATTTCTTTCATTTGATATCATTTTTCCAGATCTCTCACTGAATTATGACTAAGCTCTGAGGATAATTTATGTTTGGCATTGGTGTGATATTCCCAGACATTTTAATACCTGGTGCTAGGAGAAAGAGGAGAACACTTTGGCACTCCAGATCTAAATATAGCACAATATTCCCACTGCATGATATTGGACTGCATGGGAAGCTGGAAAGCACCACTTTGTTAGTGCTATGCATGAGTTAGGTTGAATGCATTGCACACTTGAGGGATACACCTAATGGTGCAAACATAAAGTTGAACCATGGTACAATATAAAGGGGTGTGCTGATGTTATACATATCAAGTGCATAGTGCCAGTTGTAATAGCAGGATATTTGGAACATGGTAAGGAAATCCATCAGAACATAAAGAATGGAGGCATTTTATCAGTGTTGAAGTTGTAATTATTTTGGTCAACATGTAAGCAAAACATGGACGCATAGACAAGGCTTGAGAATTGTTTGACAAAATTCCTGAAAGAATGTGATCCCATAGAATGGTGATAGAGGAACATGCATAGGAGGAATTTGTTGAAAAGACTTTAGAAACTTTCAAGCAAAAGAAATTAACAGGTGTAAGGCCAAAATTTCATAATCTTTGGGAACATTCTTGATGCCTGCGCTAAAAATGGGAGTTTTGGAAGAGCGAATGGACATTGTCAAAGCATATGGGATAGAAGCATTTTTTTTAGACGTTATAGTTGCAATTGTCTTGGTTGACATGTCAGTAGAATGAGAACGCATTGACAAGGCATGTGAACTGTTTGATAATATGACTCAAGAATAGCGCTTTTTGAAATGTGGTGATTGTAGGTTAAGCAAAGAATGGATTATTAACATACAGAAGGAAGCCAAAATAAATACCACTTCAAATGGATCGACACCTTGATGAATCGACTTCCTACATGCAGGTTGGGATGGTTTAGAATGACAAACCTTCTTAATACAAAGATAAACAAAACCATAAATCCAAACGAGTTTGAAAAGGCAAGGAGAGCTTTGTTGGCGTAGCATGGGGTAAACTGGAAAGAATGAAAGAAAAGGC
This sequence comes from Sequoia sempervirens, assembly GCA_007258455.2. Lineage (NCBI taxonomy): Eukaryota > Viridiplantae > Streptophyta > Pinopsida > Cupressales > Cupressaceae > Sequoia > Sequoia sempervirens. The sequence continues at coordinate 8,624 of VDFB02176881.1, forward strand.
ATTAGTATGTTTTGGTTTCCTTTGAGGTTAAGTTCTATGGCTACCAAGGTTAACTGTGGGTCAAAGGTAATTTCTTGATGGATGCTTGAGGTGATAAGCACAAAGCCTCCATACTATTGAAAAAAACGTAGGAGGACAACACAAATTACAACCAAACAATATGAAGATAGAGCCAAACACTATAAGATACCTAATGGGCTCAACCATTTGCATAAAAGGATAGATAAAATTGTACTATTCATACATGCTTGATAAGAAACTTGAATAATGTTCAAGCATGTCAAGTGGAATAATAAAATCACAAAGTATGCATGACATAGCTTACCTGGAGTCGATGAGAGAGCAGGTTTCCCCTTGGGGATTTCCAACACCCAAAGCCCAAGCCTCATGATAGTTCCCGACTTAGACTTCCTTATTTGTGAATGCTTCTTCCTTTTTATTTTCCTTTGGAGTTGGGTAACATAAATCGGGCGATCCTATTGGTATCCTTCCCTTCCTAGCATACCTTCTCTGGAATGAGAGATGATATCCTCCTCCTTCCTTCCTGCCAACCCCCAATGACATGCTTCCTCCAGTCCCCACCCAAATCCACTACTATATGTGTGAGCTATCGAAACAAAAACCCATGGACCTATAATTTAGCACCCTTTGTTGGCATGATCACATGCAGTTTCTAAACCTAAGAGGAGTTTTTTTCTTGTTAACAAAAACATTTATATTTATTCTGTTTGTCTACCAAACATGATTATGGGTTGAAGATTCTAAGCAGAGTCGATCCCACTCCTCTTTCCTTAAAATTTTCCCATGCAATTCGTTAATTCCTATCCTCAACGCCAATCGTAGTGGCAATTACTTTTCCTCTCTTCCAGTTATTTAACTGAAATCATAGATATTTATATTAACGTATTCTTCTGTTTTAATTATTCACACCATATAAACATCCTATATTATACAATCCCAATCATCAAGAAAAGGTGAATCAGGGAGGGGCACTACATATTTTCACATCAAAATCAATCACACATTCCTACGTTGGTTCATGTTGGAACCTACTTAATAGTCAAGTAATGGTGAAAATTTTAGACTTGTCTTTTAGATTGCAGCTCTCTCTCATCAGCCCTTAGGATAGCAACAACCTTTTGTTCCTTTTCATGATCTTTTGACTTCTTTTTCATATCTTTTATGTTAAGCATTGGAGTAGCTACTCCCTCATCAATCCTTAGAACAACATCCATTTTATTGAATTGAGTTTATAATGTCTTGAATACTTTTATGTAGCTTTGTAGTATATTTTTATCAGCTTTGGGAGTGTCCTTTGGGATTCATTTTTATAGTTCCTCATTATTTCCAAGCTATTTGCATAATATTGGGATAGCTACTTAGCTATAATATTCCTTTGTATCCTTGCAAACCTTAAATTGACCTTATTTCTTACTAGCAAAGCTCCTAGAATCATTGGTCTCATATTTCTAGGCCTATTTTCAATGATTTTTAACTTCCCATGGTTTTACAAATATCTCATTCTTATTATCTTATTTTGAAACAAGATTTATTGTCACTTTGTTTCATTGCTTAGCTTGTTTCTCACTTTATTTAATAACTCAATTTTAAAACATACTCTGTCTTGATTGTCTATATATTACCGTGAGTGCTTTGGAGTATTGGTCATGTAGGTAGATCATTGTAAACTCATGTTTTAATATTTTTATTGGGTGGTAATTTTGTAAATCTTGATTTAGCTCAATCATAGCATATCATATCATATTTAGTACTTGATCTCATTGCTTCCATCAATGCATACCATAGTTTGTGCATCAAATAGCTTGCATACTAGACATATTATATATTTCATAGTTTATATTGTTGTCTTGCAAACTATATTTTTCAATTTTCTATTTGTGAAGCTTATTTTCTTATCTTGTTAAAAGCATGGAAATTTGTGAACTTGTATTAATGAAAACCTTACAAGGAAGGTCATTTAGGAAATATTTGTAGTCCTAGTTGCATTCATCTTATCAAGAGAAAACAATAAAATATTACATTCTTGTACATAATTTATTTTCATTGTTTAGATTTTATTTTCATAGTTGGTACCATAATTTTTTGGCATCAAAATAACTTAAAAATCGAAAGACAAAAAAATATCTCAAATATATCAAAACAAAAAATAATCTTATTGTGCATCCCTTGCACTTTGACGTACCTTGGGTATAGGTCAAACATAATTCATGATTTGTAAGAAGAGGGTATTATTAGTCCTACCAATCCCATTCTCTCTTTTGAGCAACTTGGTGTGCATAGAGAATATTTGTTCCCTCGTCAACTTTAAGAGTTTGTTCCCAACATAGGTAAAGCTATAGCCACCCCAACATATGCAATTTGTTTTGATGCACTAATTTCAAAAGGAAAATTAAAATTTTAAAATATCCATCATTGCTAAAGGGAAAATCTAACTTTATTGAAAGGATAAATACCAAAATGAAACTATACATACTAAGGATGTTAACATATCAAGAAATCAAAGGGTAAAGGATGTTGCAACTATAGAGACTAATAATAAAGGGATAAAATTTTGTGATGTTTCCCAAGGAAACAAAATTTAATAGTACTATAACTTGAGTGAAAATGATATGTAATTCATGGACTATTAAAGTACAATATTGCAAGAAATCAAAAGATATAACATGTTATGCATCATAGCTCAAGCATAAGTGATTATACATTCAAATTTTAAGTTTCAAAATAGGAAACCATGCACATAATGAACAAAATATGTCTAATATTGATTTTTATATATAAAAGTGCAAAGTAATTGTGTATGTACATATACAAATTTGGCATATATTCCAACTCAAAAAAATATTTACAAAATGTGGCATATGCCATCTCATAGTCTATATATACAATGTATATGTCAAATAGATATGCCATATCAAGAAAATCCTAATCTTGCGGTGGATCACCAAAGCGTAGCCTCTTCATGCCACCTAATGGATGAGAAGATTCTTGCAAAATTTTTTTTGAATCAATGATTAGATTAATTAGCTCTCAATGGTAAATAACTTAGACTACTAAATAGAAACTTATCTACTATTTTTTATAACTTTCAAAGTAACATCTAATCAATATACTAAACTATAAATTAAAGTCAAACACAATTCTTCATTACCTCGAGCATTTTTTCTTTGGATGACATACGTTCAACAAATGATGGTCCCTTGGGACACTCAGGAGTCCTACCATATTGTCTTGGTCTTGGATTCACAGACGTGGATGCCCAAGCATACTGTATAAGAAGAAAAATAAAAATGACAAAAATTAATATATAATTGTTGACAAACAAAAATAGACTAGAATATATCTACATATATATCTAGAAACTTATATATCTACTAGATATAAAAAAACCATATACCTGAATCGATGATGCAACTGAGATTGATTAAGAAGAACTTATCATGGTAAAATTGTTGCATTGGACCGCAAAAGTAGAATAAGGTCAAGATATAAGTTAGTATGTATTTAATTAATCATGATTTAAATGATATGTGTCTAATAATAAAAAATTATATGTACAAAAAATTATACCAATGTGTGTAGGCCAAATTTAATGGTTGAAAGAGTGTCATGATGAACATCTCTAATATGTTCCTCGGTCATCAACTGTTCAATCCCACTTAAATAATATACTAGTAACAATACTATTTCTTATAATTACAAAATATTGCTCTTACTACTCTTCATCTCCAATGGTGGATGGAATTGTGTATGTTTGTCCCTCACATTTATCCACTACACCTATAGTATGCACTAGTGCCTCATCTCGTCCAAGTTGCACATCATGCAACTCATACTCAAATGTGTCTAGGAGAGGCTCATCCATATCTCCCATAGGACCTAGACATATAGGGAGCTCCATGTACTACATTGATGAAGCACACAAATATATCTAGATGATGATGTTGTACCAGCATCAATTGAAGCACAAGGAGTCTTAATATTAGGTAGCTGGGAAAACTCTAACGATTGTGAAATCAAATGGCTAGTCAACGAGTGTATGGCCAAGAGACTATGATTGGTCGCATAGGAAACAAGGTTTGGATGGGGTGTTGCAGGTGGGTAAGGAAGACAAGGAGGGGGAACATATGGACCTTGCATCATATGTATTTCCTTAATTCTATCTTGGGGAATTGCCTATACCCACTCCCTAAAAATGCCTAAAATCAAAATAGTTGACATTTCTTCCTAAAGTAAACTTTGAATATAATTTACGGAGAAAATATAGAGGGACATTGAGACTTTTGTTGGGTGGTTTACCCAACACCATCCACCAACAATCCCAAAAGTTTGCAACTATGCCCTAATGGGTACACCATTTTATGGAAAAAAATTGTTTGTGTAAACCAACACGTTGTCCTATTCTTGGGTTTATAGAATGTTGGGTTAAATCAAATTTATATATTTCTATTTTTTTAATTTCATCATACACCAAACCATTTGCATATTCCAACCTCTTCGCATCTCTCCACAATTAAAATGAAGAATTATGGCTAGTGATGTCCCTAACATGACTGATTATGACCTCTATATTAGTTGTGACTGATCACAAATGCTGGTGGTTATGATATCTCTCAAAAATGTTTCTCAATTTAGTAATATTTATTTTAATTAGATGTTGAATTGAAGGAGGGTTTTCTAAATCACCTTGTTGCATTTAAACCCTATTAAATATTACAGTTTTTAAAATTAACATAATTTCCAACTAATTCCTAAAGTCTCTAAAAAAAACCTAATATATTTGTTAAAAAAACATATAAAACATTTAAAATAATCCAAAAAAAAAGTATTTTAACATACCTCTTGAGCTTGAATGATGATAAATTTGAAAGGTTGCAATGAAATTTAGCTTTGGAGGAGAAGGGTTTGCTAAATCACCTTGTTCCATTTAAACCTTGTTAAATATTACAATTTTTAAAATTAACATAGTTTCAAACTAATTCCTAAAATCTCTAAAAAAACCTAATATATTTGTTAAAAAATATATTAATTATTTAAAATAATCCAAAAAAATTCATTTTAACATACCTCTTGAGCTTGAATGTTGATAAATTTGAAAGGTTGCAATGAAAAAATTAGCTTTGGAGGGTGGTTATATGTTATCTGGATATCCATTTTTGCTCTTCTAGCCACAATAATGTCAAATGGATATTTGTTTTTCAAAACAAATACTGTTATGTAGCACTTTAATTTTTAAAAGATGACATGATATAATATTAATATATATTAATATTATATTGTATATGAGATATTCATAATTTAATATATTATATATTATATATTGATATAATATATAATATTAATATATTAAATATAATATATTAATATTAATATTATAATACACAATATTATATAATATACAATATTATATAATAAATAATATATAATAATATATTATATTTATAATATATATATTTTTATATTAGATAAAGTAAGGTCAAAAATATTATAAATTTGTCAAGTCAGTGATCAGACTATCAACTATATGAGTATCAAGAGTTTCTGATAGAAGAGATGCCTATATCAAGCTTGATAGCATAGAGCCTTTTTACATCATTTTACAGAAGGTTTATCACCAAAAAATATTACATATAAACATATCATAAACAATATGATTCTTTAAACATTGTTGTGCTCGTTCCCTTCTTCTACCTCATTAGTGTCCATGTTTGTTGTCTTGAATATTGGACCTCTTCTTCTTCCTCCTTTGTAACACGCCATGAAACCTAGAGAATGTCACACACATAACGAAAGAGAACAATTTTTTTTTTTAAAGTGTAATTAAACAAGTAAAGTAAACTACACTAACACATACATTCTCTAAGGTATGCGACGATGCTTACTTACAATACCCATTACTAACAAAAGTTACTAAACATAACTTATATTTATTACTCATGAATTAAAGATCATACATCCAAAACATTAGATACATCATTTAAGCTATAAAGTACAATAATGAATCCATTCACACATTGCATTTATTTAAGATTACAATTACAACTTTCATTTCCAAATGAGGTAGTTTATACAAAAGTATTATAATTACATATTACAAAGGTTCTCCTCCAATAACAATTGAGGAGTGATACAATTACAAGGTATCCAACTGATACAAAAGTGACATAAGGAAAGTACAAATTCATTGATACACATGAGCTCTCCATCAGGAAGTACCCGCCATCATGAACAAGAACTGGGGACCCAATGGTGTAAGGTGAACATTCCACCCAACCGTGTGGTACCCGAAGGACCAACCCCCATGCTAGGAGATAGTAAAAGAGCTTCCTAGGTAAAACCTACAACCTCTAGACATAGGCAAAAACAATACTAAACTATACAAGTACAATACTAACAAAATGGTTACAATGCTTCCAGATAACAATGATCAACTACACAATACAACAAACTGACTGACGGTTGTCATAGGAGGAGTGTCATCACAAAGTTTTATGGGTTACCTTGGTGAATCTTCTTAGGCTTTGGCCCCCATCTTAGGTTACCCTGGTGACCTCTTACAAAACCCAACCACACATGCAATCCAATGCGGAATCTATTATCTTTCAGAGAAACAAGATATCAATCTTGCCATTCCAGGCCTTCTCGTCTCATCCCAAGTCTTTACTAGCCCTTGAGTCCATGAGCGAGGCATTAACAAAAGTTAAGTGTTTAAACTACCATTTTTCCTTTAACATATTTATTAAGTTATCACTAATCAATCTAACTCTTCATGAGTTACCCAGACACCACTTTGTGTGTCGGCCCCCATGAAAAGCCACTCCCCTATTAACAACCTAAGGGATCAATTCCACTAGCATAGGGTAAACCAAGTGCACATAACCAATTACAAATACCAACTTAATAAAAATGTACAACACAACTTGTTCATAGAACCAGGTGACCATACTTGATAAAATACCACGTGCACTACCCAAGTTATTTCAAAGCTAAACCAACATAAGTTGCAATCCCCATCTCAAGGAAACATATCTGGAAGTCTTACATAAACAAATAACTCAATTTTCCCAACAACGAGAATGAGAAAAAACACAACTTAAAAAGAACAATTCCAGGCAACATATTAATCTAACTTTAGGATTTCCTAAATCCAAATAATTCAATAATACATCGTTTACAAATACCCAAGGTAATTAAAATTACATGTAACGCCCACCAAAATAATCCTGAAGGAAGTTGCAATTAACTACACAAACGTACTAATTTTTTTTTTATTAAGTACAAATAACATGCAAGATCGCTACCCATTGCAACAACCTCTAAGGTTACGAGACTAAGATTACTTTAAAACCCAAACACGAAACATGAAATGAAAACATAACATTTAATTACTTAAAAGAATTAAGGATGCATACATTCCATACATGATATATATTACAACAAAGCATAAAGAGATACCACATATTTTAAATATCAATAATCATTTAACAATAAGTACAACACTCATTCCACTGAATGAGATAAATCAATAAAGCATGATTATATATTACAACTTCCACCTCGCTAACAAATGAAAGGGGTAATAAATACAATATCATCTGAAATGAATAAACATGAAATGAAATTGGATCCTGAGCTCTCAATTGGAGGAAATCTCTCATCCTGAACAAGAAGATGACCTTGAGGAGGAAAAAGATTGCACGTTCCGCAACCATGTGATGCAGAGGCTCACCCCATGCTAGGAGATAGTAACAATGAATTCCTATACAAGACCATCTACCTCTAGACACAAGCTAATACATAACATAACTGAATTAGAGACAAGCACAACAACACTTAACACAAAGGTTACAATGCTTCCAGAGAACAATGATCATCTACGCAGTACAACAAAAGTGACTTCTAGTAGACATAGAGAGAGTTTCACACATAATTTGCTATGAATTACCCTGGCTCAAGCTTCCTAGGCTATCGGACCCCCATCTTGGGTTACCCTGGCTTGCCTCTACTAGCCGTCAGACCCTCATACAAACTATGCATATCATCTCATCTCAAACCTTAAAAGCGAATGAGTCATGAGAGAGGCATTCATTATCTTAATTAGTCTGAGAGTTTTTCATTAATTCTTTTTAAGTTATCACTTACTTAAACCCTAAGTGAGTTACCCTGGCACCCCTTTGTGTGTCAGACCCCCACAAAGAGCCACTCTCCTATTGACAACATACACGGTACAAAACCACAATTCAATGGGTAAACTAGATAAGACAACCTCTCCAATCGAAGGAGGCAACAAATAATGAAAACTCACTCCAAACATTGGAGGAGACAAAATACATAATCCACTCCTGCCAAAGGAGGCACAGACCACATAAGCCACTCCTAATCCAAAGGAGGCACAAACCATCCCCGTTTGAGAAAACTGGGTAAAACAACATGATACATCTATACTCACTACTCAAGACAATCCAAAGGCTGGTTAACATTTTATGACAACCCACACAATTAACTGAAAAGCCCCATCTGGAAGACTTACATAAACAAATGACTCAATTGCCGAACATCGAGAATGAATGAAAACATCACTTAGAAAGCATTTCAGGCAACTCAATAAACTAACGTTAGGATTTCCTAAATCCAAGCCAAACAATGACACATTGCACATGATCAAATACAAATAATTAAAATTTGTTTGCAACTACTCAAAAGTAATTAAAATTACAATTGCAATATTGAGGAATTTAAACTAATAATTTATCTCCCTATTTCTCCAATTACCCATGCTAATAAAAATCAGCTTTTAAAAAAAAAAAATCATTTATTATAAAGTCAATTATATTTCTCTCTATGATTATAGACTAATCATTTAAAAATCTATAAATTTAAATATTTAAAAATCATTTAAATATATGTCTAAAACAAAATATTATTTTATAATCCAACTAATTAAAATTAATTCCTTATTATTTAACATATATATATATAATATATATATTTAAATAATAACATAAATTATTTATTTAAATTATAATATATTTTATATATATATATATAATATATACACATTATATATATAATATATAAATATTATAATTTATAATAATAAAAATAAATAAATAATAATAATAAAAACGAAATTTAAAGTTTTAAAAAAAACGAACTAAGCCCTGGCCCACGGGCCCCCATAGGGAAGGAAGGACGCAGCCAAGGTTGCACCCAGCCTCCCATGTGGAGGTCGGCGTTGCCTATGGCAGCGCCTTCCCCACATACTATGGGGAGCGCTGCCACAGCAACACCCCTCCATGGGGTGTGGTTGTGTGCAGCATGGCTACGGCCCCCCAACACTTGCCCAAAAAAAAAAAAAAAAATTATTTAAAATTTATTTCGAAAATCAAAACCCTCCCCTATTTCATTTGCACAGGAAGTTTTTCATTTGTGTAAAATTTTTAAAACAGCATTCCCAAATCTTTAAAATATATTTAAATATATGTTTGTAAATATATATATATATATACCTAAAATTTCCATTTATAGCCAAATTGTGCAACTTCTCAACAAAATCTTTGCAATAAAATCAATTTATCAACACAATTTCTTGGTTTAAAATTTCAATTTGATATGAACTATTTCAAATCCAAAGTAGAGGTTTTCAAATTCATTTTGCTTTCTTTCCATTTGTCTTTTGTTGAAATTGAAAATTTATGTTGCAAGCTTTGTTTTTCAACAACAAATCTAAATTTTTCAAGATTTAAACAGGGTTTCAAAACAAAGATTTACAAGCAAGTTTTAAACTGAAAATGCAAATTTCTAAACAAATAAATAAGGAAAACCTCTGATCTGAAGTTTGATGAAGAGTTTGAAGAAGATAGTTGAGCTTCCTACAAGAAGATTTTCCAAAGCTTTTTCCAAATCCTCACCCAAAATCCAAAATGCATCAACAAATCATGAAGAACTCTCCTTTTTTTTTCTCACAGCCCAATTTTTAGAATGAAAAGCCTTCCCTATTTTTTTCTCCAAATTTGGTCAAATACCCTAAAATATCCCATCCACTATAGTTATTGCAAATTTGGAGATATTTGATTTTTTTTTACTTTTTTTTAAATTAAAACCCAAAATTTCTTTCAACATGACTTTATTATTTATTTTAGAATTTATATTCCAAATGCATTTAAATGCTTTTAAACATTTTAAAAAAAAATCAACTTTAAAATTTTCTTTTCAAAACAACTTTAACACTTATCCTTTTAAATTTTCAATTCAAAAAGAATTTAACAATTACAATTTCCGAAATGAATAACTTGATTTATTTCAACATAATTAATTTAATTAATCAATAAAATAAATCTAATCCAATATTAGATCATTTTATTAATTAAATTAAATTAATTAATAAATTAAACTACATTTATAACATTATAACTAGATAAATTTAATAAACAACTTAAATACATAAAGCCATTTGTCTACCTTTTTCACTTGCAATTTAAATGAAAACAAGAAGGGATGCACAACAAAGAAGCAACTTAACCCGACTAAAACCCGACGACACACTATGACTAGGGTGATGACTTGGCACGGAAAACCTA
>VDFB02176882.1:0-19460 GCA_007258455.2 Sequoia sempervirens
GCATCCATCCCCTTTTTGCAATATTAAATACTTTAAAATGACTTTAAGTCATTCACTAGGCGCCATGGTACTTTTTATGTCCTCTCAGGACCCTCAATGATTAAATATAAAGTTACTTTATATAAAACCTTTTTTCGAAGCATAAATCAAATATTAAATTGATTTAGCCTTAATAACTTTATATCAATTGAATTTTGTGTTGTAGTGACCCGCCTGTTTGGGACCCGTTGACCCAAAGTACTAAAAATAGTAAACCGTGCCCTAAAGCTTGAACTGAAGAGAAGTTGAAATGCTCGAAAGGGCTCTCCAAAGACCAAAACATTGCACCAAACCCCTTGCTAAAAATAGCACTTACTAAAAATAGTAAGTATGCTTGAATCATCCCAACTAAAAGAGGACGTCATAAAAATCGGGACATTACACAAGTCCTTGGAGCGATTTCATACACGAATCACTATTAGGCTGAACTGTTGAAATTTCAGATTGATACCAAGATTACATTTGTGTTGAAGGGGTGTTGCATCATTTTAATTGTTGGCTGTGGAAATCTCTGTTCTTTTAGGGCTATTTTAGGGTAAAAATTAGCCTGTGATTCTTTGAACGGAGCCACACTAATTTAAGGGAAAATCACTACTTATTTGTAGGGTTTGAAACTTTGAACTGCCCAATCTGGTTGTTGAGGGTTTAGAGAAGGGTGCCATCATTCTTAAGCTCATCTACTTCATTCCTTTAGAAAATCACAGCACCCTTGCTGAAGTTTGGGCTGTCGTACTTCTGTTAGGATTAGCTATAGATTATTTCTGATTTTAGCAGTCTTCATTCATCATTTGAGCAGCCAATTACATGTGTTAGATTGTTGTTTGTTGTATGCAATAAATATATAATTCTGGACTATTATTTCAGATTTGCAAACATACTGTATTTAATTCAGCAATAACTAGTAAGGATTTCATATTGGAAAATACATTATAACCTTCCTGTGCAAAATCATTAGTTAGGACTTAGGATTTGATATACATATCATTCATATCCCAAGAAAAAATTTAGTGGGGGATATTACACGCTACATATCTTCATGTACTAGCATCCCATTCAAGTATGCATAATTAGTTGCCAAAGTCATAGTTACAAACTCATCGAGAGATAAAATCATAGCTAAGATGCTTGCCCATTTATTCATGAGATAAAATCACAGCTTGAGGAAGATATGGTAGAGTTATGTCATATTTAGTAGAGTTTAGTGAGAGAGGCTCTTCATAAGCATTTTTGGATCTAATATCTCTCGTTTTAGGTGAAAAACCCTATAAGTGCAAGAGAAGCATTAGGTTCCCAAAAATCTATGTCATAGGGTAGACAAGATGGAAAGGGTAATTTGGAGTACTCTTGAGGGATGAGCAAGTCCTTTGACCCATGTGACATAGTATCAATTCCATTACACATGTACAAATGCCCATGCCCTGTGCACAAAGAACCCATTCCTTTGTACACCTTGGAAGCTGTGTAGGATTAAGGGGGTTGACTAGTGGTTGGTTGTGCAAGTGGGATATTAAATAGCTAAGTGGTCTTAGCCCACTTGATGAAAAGTGTAGAAAATAGGTAATCAAATAATTATATTATTTATTTAATTTTTTGGATGAGGGTGAGTAACATAGATAAGTGAAGAATTAGATTTGTTTATCTAAGGTGGAATATATGAGAGAGATGATTAAATGGTTTAGGTTAGAAATAAGCTTGGAATGAATAATTACTTTATTAATTAAGTAATAAAATAGTATTTAATTAATACAGGGATGAAAATTGGATAATCAATTGAATAATAATGGTTGTATTTGATCAAATACATAGAAGAAAAAACTAGATAAATAAGGATGGCCAATTTTATGTGTCTATAATAGATATTAAAAAAATTATACAAAACTAGACACATTCATCAAATTACAAACATTCAATTTTTATACTTTAAATTCTAGATTTGATGCAAAAATTCGCAAAGGATTAAATCAAGAAATCATTAAAAGAGAACAATATGAATTGTAGAAACTTGATAATGTCTTCATTAATTAAACCTATTGTGCAACATATAGTGAGAGTCGAGCAAATTGGATTTATAAAAGGCAGATTTATTCTTGATAATCTTATGTTGGCATGGGAGAATATAGAATGGGCCCAACAATCATGCCAAAACATACTTGTGGTTAAGCTCAATTTTGATAAATCGTATGATAGAATTCGTTGGTTTTTCATTTTTAAAATGTTGCAGTGGTTGGGTTTTGGTCCAATCATTCAAAAGCATGTTTCAATGTTATTTAAAGATGCAAATTCTCATCTTGTAATTAATAACTATATTTCAGCTCCCTTTGAGCTACAACATTCTATAAGACAGGGGTGTCCTCTATCTCATTTAAATTTATATGTGCTCACTGTTGATGCACCAAGATATCTTCTTCAAAAGGCTAATCAAATGAAACTTATTAGAGGTATTTCCATTCCTCAGGGAAAGGTGGTCATTAACTCGCATTTTGCTGATGATAACATGATATTTTTGCAAAATTTTGAAGAGGAACTTAACAATACATTGGAAATCTTGGAATTGTATTGTGTTGTTTCTGGATCTCAACTATCTCATAAGAAAACTGAGTTTTTGATGTCACAAAGTGGCTCTATTCCACATTAGATTCACAAATAATGGAAACTTGTCAATCATGGGGAGATAACAAGATATCTAGGCATTCCCTTTGGTATAGGGTACTCACTTTCAGATATGTGGAGATGGTTTCTAGGTAAATTAAAAAATAAATTTTTTACTTGGGGTAATAAATTTTTATCCTTCGCAGGTAAGATCCAGGTTGCCAACAATTTTTTAATTGCTAATCGTGTTTACTACTCATCCTGTTGGATGCCTTCCATGTATGGTTATGAAGAATTAAACAAGATGATTCAAAAATTTATCTGGTCCAAATGGGATGGTAATGTAGGTTTCATTGCCTCTTCTTGGTCCCATTGTATTCAACCAAGAACTAATGGATGCCTCGGTCTCATAGACCCCAAAAATCAAGGGCTTTGCCTCACTGCAAAGTGGATTGTTAGAGCTGCTAATGGTGATGAACCATGGAAGATTTTAGTACGAAATCAAATTATGGAGGTTTTTAATAAAAGTAAGTGGCATGCAATAAAATGGTTAGATAAGATTTTAATGTCTCCCTTTTTAAAAATCAGAGCTTCCTTTCCTCTTTAATCTATTTGGAGAGCTTGGCAACAAGTTTGTCACTTCTTAACTTGGAATAATGCTTCCTTACAACATGGTTTTAGTTTTTCCTCAGCTTCAATTTGATGGAATAGAGTTCTTAATTACCATAATTAGCCACTTGCTATTAGCTTTCCAAGGCATGCTTATTACTTGTTTAAAAAGGGAATTCATAAGTTCAAAGATATTTGAGATTTTAATTCCTTTGATTGGGCCTCTTGGCCATATCTCAAGGAACTTTATTCTTTGTAATTTGCTTTGATTCAATATATATATAAAAATAAATTTGTAGAAACTTGATATCATTAATTTAAATTTTGTATAACATAAAAAAATATTCCTATATTATTATTCTCAAAATTAATTACCTTATTACTATTGAATCCTAAATTAAACATTTCAGTTTATAAATCAAAACATTGTTTCATTAAAAATAAAAAATAATTTAATTTGTACTTGATAGTATGGATTTATTTAATTAGCCTAGAATTATATAAAAATGTATTGTATTCCTTTACATATCAAAACTTTTCCTTTATGTATTTGAATTAAAAAATATAATTGTTTTTTTTTTAGAATCATAAATACAATGTTTCTTTTAGGTGTTCCCTTTCCTAGGGCGCCCACCATGGGTTCGACTCTCCAACTCTCCCGTGGTACCAGTTTGTGTGTCCCACCAGCACTATTGGTCATGGTAAAAAGTTTACCGGCGGTGGGCGGTTATAGGGGGGCCGTGCTGCACCCGATTCCAATCGTTAAAAAAAATAAAAATAAAAATAAGAAAAATAAAATATAATGCTTCTTCTTTTTGAAAGCCCCACTTGTTCCTCGATACTTTGTCACCAACTTTTTAATTTTAAGACATAATTACATCCAGTTTGCAATAAATTTTAATTTTATTATCATTCACAACTAACCGAGTTTGAATCTCTTACAATCCTAATCACTAATGTCCAAGAAAAAGAACAAAATGCCGCCAAAATCAAAATAGTTGTTAATTTTCCATTTTAAAGTCTATCCTGTCGCCTTGAAATACGTGGAGAGAGACTTGTGATGAATTAAATGGGAAGTTACTTTATAAAATGAATGAAAAGGTTCCCATAAATCATAAAGATATCCCATAAGCAGGAAAAAACTATCGGCAACTTTAAATGAACTCCGGTGACCGACAATACTCAAGTTCACTGTATCTCCATTAATTGTTTTTTTGGGAACATTGTCTCTCAGATCTCACAATTCACACATGCCCTACTATTTATGACTCGAATACGACATTAGTACCACGTTATAGCACTAAGTGATGTGATTAGTTTGCTAAAAATAAAATGGGAGGTGGTCCAACTCCATGCGTATTGTCTAAGGCCTCTAGAGCTTGTAGACATGTCACAACAAGTGCCTCCAAATGGTTACTCTGTCAAACTTGTTTGTCAGAAATTCAGACCTCTCTATGAGGAAGTCCTTCACGTGCCAGAGCAGGAATCCATCACAGTATACGATTTGTATGCCTCGCCAATATTGCCATTCTTTGCTTCACTTATCTAATTCTACTTGACTTACCTTCAAGTGCACGTCATTCATTCATTCAGACTTTGCCTGTGTTGTTGTTATACTGTGTTTCAGGATTTTAAATGTGCTTTTGAGGCTATTTGTATAAGTTTTGCATCATGGAAGATGAAGAAACTAGGGAGCTTTTCATAGCATGGAGGACGTGCACTTTGGAATGTCTTAGAAAACATGGTAAATACCATGACAAAACAAACACTAGTTTAGTGGTTGATTTGGTTTCTGATGAGCAAAACGACACATCTGAACCAGCGGCTACCTCTTTTCTTGGTAAGCAAAAGTTTTGTCCAGCTTTATTAAATTTTTAAGCTCCATAATTTATTTGATCTTTCAAAATAGGCATTCAGATCCTATTTTTATCAGGAGAACTGGTATAACAACAAAGTTAATTTGCTGCAGGCTGTTCATCCAAAAACCATGGACAATGTGTCTCCTCTACTGCTCCCTTCAAATCAGATAGGCCCTTTCGTGAAATGGTTATGAAATCATGGAACGTAAATGAACCACACGTGCTAGTGAGATCAAATTCTCTACTTTCTTTGGTTATATATATTTTCAAATTTTCATTAGGAGTAGAGGATCTAAAACAGAGGCATTTAACAAGCTCACAATATGCAAGGCATAATATGGAAATCTACATTTGTGTGAATTGTGAAGTTTAAGAATGTATTAAATCAATGATCTTTTGGGTTAAATTACTTAGTTTTTGGCATGGTTTGGAAATGCAGGTGTTCACCAAAATATGGGATTATCCCATTCAACTTCTAAAAAAAAAGTGAAGTTGTTCTTGTTGTTCTTTTGAATGGAGAACAGAAGGAATGGAAGGTGCAATGTGTTATGAAGAGCAATACACCTACCTTTAGTGCGGGGTGGAGATATTTTACACGGGCTAATAATATAAAGGAAGGAGACATTTGTATTTTTGAGCAGCTGGACAACGATCAAAGCAAATTTATGTTCAGAGTTCATATCTTTCCTCATGCAAACAAAGCTCCTTTTCAGGAGGAGGAGGAAAACCAGGCCGACGATCAAAGGAAACCTTTGTTCAGAGTTCATATCTTTCCTCATGCAAACAAAGCTCCTCTTCAGCAGGAGGATGAGGAAAACTCTGGGGAATAAAATTATACAAGAAAGGTCTTCTAAGATGGTGAAATCTACCTTTCATTATTCAAAGTTATTTTTCAAATACATTTTGAATTACATAATTTTTATTTTAAATGTAAGTCTTTTTCATATTAAGTATAGAATGGACAGTTACATATTGCTGCTGGTGCAACTTTTCACTATAAAATCCCCTGGGTACAGTTACATATGTTCCACACATATTAATTCTTTTAAGAATACAACTTATAGAAGTTCATGGTATGTTCATTTCAAGGTAGACTTATAGAGGTTAAATGAAATGTTAGTTTCCATCTAATGGTTAAGAAGTATGGAATATATAAATAAACTACACATCTTTGAGTATCTGATCAATGCAACTTTCTTTTCATTATTATTTGCTATAAATTAACAAAGAGGTAGGGCATAACAAGCTACAATTATGCAAAATATTAAATGGTTTTATTATTCATTTCTGGAATGGATGGATCTCAAATTGTAGACTTATGATTATTCAAAGTTATTTTTCAAATACATTTTGAATTACATAATTTTTATTTTAAATGTAAGTCTTTTTCATATTAAGTATAGAATGGACAGTTACATATTGTTGTTGGCGCAACTTTTCACTATAAAGTCCCCTGGGTATAGTTACATATGTTCCACACATAATTCTTTTCTGCTGAATACAACTTATAAGTTCATGGTATGTTCATTTCAAGGTAGACTTACAGAGTTAAATGAAATGTTAGTTTCCATCTAATGGTTAAGAAATTATGGAATATAAATAAACTACACATGCTGGTAAGATAAATTCTCTGGTTTCTTTCTTTTTCATTATTATTTTTCTGTAAATTAACAAGAGGATCTAAAAGTAGAGGTATAACAAGCTACAATTATGCAAAATATTAAATAGTTTTTTATTATTCATTTTACTTTTATTATTCATTTTACTGATGGATGGATCTCAAATTGTAGACTTATGATTATTCTATGTTTCATTGGTCAAGAGAAAGGACAGTTCCTTTGGCCTATAGCTACCATGTTGAAAAGCGTATAGTTTCTCTAGTGCAAGGGTATTACTAAGCTAGTTTCTTTCTTTGGTATCTCACTTATCTATGTCTAAATTTTAGTCATATATGTAGTTCAATTCTATTAGGTAGTTTTGATTGACAATGGCTCATCGACCATGTATACAAATACTCATGTTACGTAGTAAAAGCCTCATACTTTGTGATAGTGTTTATCATGAGTCTACAATGACTGTGATTTCTAGTTTCTTCTTGTTTTATCATTAATATTTTATTATCAATAGATAATATATGTAAAATGTTTTTATTAATTAATACAAAGGGAGAGCGTCGTAACCCTCACTTTAACTATAAAAGCTAAAATAAAACAAAACACATAGTTAATGAATAAAATCATTCTTAAGTAAATAAAAACAACTTTTCAAATAAAAATAAAGCAAACAATGTAAATGAAATAAATTAATTCTTCGAAATTAAAATTTATGTGTTATATAGTAAAATAGTATATATATATATCTCAATATATAGTTTATAGGAATAAAATATATAATATATTATTACAGAGAAATAAAATTATAATATACATTTAACTATAGTTTATAGGAATAAAATTTATAATATTATTATAGAGAAATAAAATACACTTCCTATTTAGATTAATGTCTAATTGACTTTAGGTAATAACTATATTTAGGCAGTTCACCTAAAATATCTTTATCATTATTATTGAACTCAAGTCTTGGAGAAAAGTTATAGCTTGAAAAGAAAGAGTGTTAAAGAGATAGCTTCAAAATCCTAAGTATTCAGATAATTCTAGTTTAACTGGAAGTTTGGAAGTGGATTTTCTGCACCTTAATTCTGAACAATCCTCCCCAAATGCAATCAAATGATCATGTCATTCTCAATTTTGATCACCTAAAGTGATCTGATGTTAATAGTGGTTTCCAATCAAATGATCTCTAAGAATTAATTAGAGCACCAAAATCTCCAATTGTATTACTAGGAAAAATTAAATTAGAACTTATCACTAGGATTATTTTTCATGTGAAGATTAACCCAATCTACATGGTTCTTGGGTGGCATTAAATTAGTTTCTTGCAGATGCGAGTAGGAAAAAGAGTGGATTTGCCTCAAATGAACACCAAAATATTTATTTACTTTTTTAGGTCATCAAAATTCACTAGATTCATTTTGGATTATGCAATACTTGTGAAATATGGTATTGGTTTGCCCAAATCAGCCTAGGTTGAGCTCACAATGATTCTCTTGCCTCCTAAGAGATTCCATAGTTGTATCAACCCTGGTCACAAAACAGGTTTCAATTGGACCGAAACATGGTTGCATATCCCACATATCTAGTACATAGCACCAATGTCATCCAGCTACAAACAAACTTTAAATTGTGGTACCATAGTGATCCATACTCTAATATTTTCTAGTAGGTTTAGGTTCTACCATTTCTTGTGCTACCTAAGAGTTCTTGATACGATCTATAGTATTTGTGTTAATTTTAAAACAAACATAGAACAAATCAAGAACTAAAATTGCAGAAATAAAATAATGAAATCAGAACAACACACTATTGATGTGTGTTTTGTGACACACCAAACAGTCTAGAATAAAGAGCCCAAAGACGCTCTATCCTCTCTTGAAAAACTATCACGTATGCTAAGATTGCAACAAAGATCGTATGGTAATTCCAATGTTTTTGAAGTCATGTCTTGACGTGTGGATAAGCTCAATGGGCATTGCGATATGCTGGTAAGACAAAGGGACCTATGTTTGAAAAATTACTCAAAAGTGAGGACTTAGGTGGATTTGACGTTGAATGCTCTATTTTTTTTTGGGATTTCTAATTTTGAGATTCTAAAAAAAAGGGAAAAAGGACAAGAGGTTTTAGAAGTCCTATACTAGGGTAAGTGCACAAAGTTCAGTCCACGAAACATGGAAGTTTTTTCCTCAGCCAAAAAAATGAAATTGGCATTGCAAAAATAGGATATCGATTTTTATAAATGGGATCTCGATTTTTAAAAATTGGGATCCCGTTTAGCTTCGGGATCTCGAGCCTAAATGTAGAACAGGATCCCACTTTTTAAAAATTAGGATCCCATTTCGATTAAGGGTCCTAAACCAGGATAGGAAGCCCGGATCCCCAATTAGTATGGCTTGAATCCCAATTTATAAAGTGGGATCCCATTCCCCTAATAATGTTATTTTTTTTTTTAAATGAACAAAATGCATTTAAACAAGATTAAATTGGCTCCTTTAATCTAGGGTATTCTTTCAACTGAAATTGGCTCCTTTAATCTCTGAAAACCCTGTTCTCTAATCCCAAGAGATCGTATTGTCCTAGCTAGGGAGATTTGCTCCCTAAAATCGAATTCTACATCAAAAATTTTGAACTAATGCTTAAAATGATCGCCCATGGAAGAGGAATGGATTAGTCAAGCACCCAGTTTGAAATCTCCTTCCATTTTTGTTTAATGAGAAAAATATGTATTCCCAGGAGGCACATGAAACATAGGAAAATACCAAAAAATCTCACCAAATTGATTACAACACTCAACAAAATTCCTTCTTGAAAAATAACAAGCCAAACCATCAAATTTCACCCCAAAATATATCACTAATCTTCATCTTTAATTCCAAATCTGCAAACCATGAATCACATTTGAAGCTCCTAAATGAAGCTCCACCAAACACTCTCTTGATGTGGTCTTTCACACATGAAGAAAGACGATCTTAAAGAGGTTTTTGTCTCAACAAGTCAAAATCTAGCTCAAAGCCAAACTCCAAACCCACAACATCAAAATAATCAAACATCCATTGCTAAAAGAGAGCTCCTCAATCTCTTTTATAACTCTCTTAAGAGAGTTCATTCATTCACCTTGCCAATGTGGGATAAACAAAATCACTTTTTTTTTTTCCAGCAACCGTTAAATCCACCCACTTCCAAAAGCTTTTCTTTTAATTTAATTTTAAATCCTTCTTCAACTTGGGCGCCCAAAGAGGAGGTATTAAAATAAATCTTTTAATATTAACTCAACTTTAGCCTTTTTAAATAAAATTAACTTCTTTTATTATTTAGGCATCCACCCCCTTTTTGCAATATTAAATACTTTAAAATGACTTTAAGTCATTGAATAGGCGCCATGGTACTTTTTATGTCCTCTCAGGACCCTCAATGATTAAATATAAAGTTACTTTATATAAAACCTTTTTTCGAAGCATAAATCAAATATTAAATTGATTTAGCCTTAATAACTTTATATCAATTGAATTTTGTGTTGTAGTGACCCGCCTGTTTGGGACCCGTTGACCCAAAGTACTAAAAATAGTAAACCGTGCCCTAAAGCTTGAACTGAAGAGAAGTTGAAATGCTCGAAAGGGCTCTCCAAAGACCAAAACATTGCACCAAACCCCTTGCTAAAAATAGCACTTACTAAAAATAGTAAGTATGCTTGAATCATCCCAACTAAAAGAGGACGTCATAAAAATCGGGACATTACACAAGTCCTTGGAGCGATTTCATACACGAATCACTATTAGGCTGAACTGTTGAAATTTCAGATTGATACCAAGATTACATTTGTGTTGAAGGGGTGTTGCATCATTTTAATTGTTGGCTGTGGAAATCTCTGTTCTTTTAGGGCTATTTTAGGGTAAAAATTAGCCTGTGATTCTTTGAACGGAGCCACACTAATTTAAGGGAAAATCACTACTTATTTGTAGGGTTTGAAACTTTGAACTGCCCAATCTGGTTGTTGAGGGTTTAGAGAAGGGTGCCATCATTCTTAAGCTCATCTACTTCATTCCTTTAGAAAATCACAGCACCCTTGCTGAAGTTTGGGCTGTCGTACTTCTGTTAGGATTAGCTATAGATTATTTCTGATTTTAGCAGTCTTCATTCATCATTTGAGCAGCCAATTACATGTGTTAGATTGTTGTTTGTTGTATGCAATAAATATATAATTCTGGACTATTATTTCAGATTTGCAAACATACTGTATTTAATTCAGCAATAACTAGTAAGGATTTCATATTGGAAAATACATTATAACCTTCCTGTGCAAAATCATTAGTTAGGACTTAGGATTTGATATACATATCATTCATATCCCAAGAAAAAATTTAGTGGGGGATATTACACGCTACATATCTTCATGTACTAGCATCCCATTCAAGTATGCATAGTTAGTTGCCAAAGTCATAGTTACAAACTCGCCGAGAGATAAAATCAAGCTAAGATGCTTGCCCATTTATTCATGAGATAAAATCACAGCTTGAGGAAGATATGGTAGAGTTATGTCATATTTAGTAGAGTTTAGTGAGAGAGGCTCTTCATAAGCATTTTTGGATCTAATATCTCTCGTTTTAGGTGAAAAACACTATAAGTGCAAGAGAAGCATTAGGTTCCCAAAAATCTATGTCACAGGGTAGACAAGATGGGAGGGTTAATTTGGAGTACTCTTGAGGGTGAGCAAGTCCTTTGACCCATGTGACATAGTATCAATTCCATTACACATGTACAAATGCCCATGCCCTGTGCACAAAGAACCCATTCCTTTGTACACCTTGGAAGATGTGTAGGATTAAGGGGGTTGACTAGTGGTTGGTTGTGCAAGTGGGATATTAAATAGCTAAGTGGTCTGAGCCAACTTAATGAAAAGTGTAGAAAATAGGTAATCAAATAATTATATTATTTATTTAATTTTTTGGATGAGGGTGAGTAACTTAGATAAGTGAAGAATTAGATTTGTTTATCTAAGGTGGAATATATGAGAGAGATGATTAAATGGTTTACGTTAGAAATAAGCTCGGAATGAATAATTACTTTATTAATTAAGTAATAAAATAGTATTTAATTAATACAGGGATGAAAATTGGATAATTAATTGAATAATAAGGGTTGTATTTGATCAAATGTTGAAGAAAAAACTAGATAAATAACGATGACCAATTTTATGTGTCTATAATAGATATTAAAAAAAATATACAAAACTAGACACATTCATCAAATTACAAACATTCAATTTTTATACTTTAAATTCTAGATTTGAAGCAAAAATTCCCATAGGATTAAATCAAGAAATCATTAAAAGAGAACAATATGAATTGTAGAAACTTGATAATGTCTTCATTAATTAAACCTATTGTGCAACATATAGTGAGAGTCGAGCAAACTGGAATTATCAAAGGCGGATTTATTCTTGATAATCTTATGTTGGCATGGGAGACTATAGAATGGGCCCAACAATCATGCCAAAACATACTTGTGGTTAAGCTCAATTTTGATAAATCATATGATAGAATTCGTTGGTGTTTCATTCTTAAAATGTTGCAGTGGTTGGGTTTTCGTCCAAGGATTCAAAATCATGTTTCAATGTTATTTAAAGATGCAAATTCTCATCTTGTAATTAATAACTCTATTTCACCTCCCTTTGAGCTACAACATTCTATAAGGCAGGGGTGTCCTCTATCTCATTTAAATTTATATGTGCTCATTGTTGATGCACCGAGATATCTTCTTCAAAAGGCTAATCAAATGAAACTTATTAGAGGTATTTCCATTCCTCGGGGAAAGGTGGTCATTAACTCGCATTTTGCTGATGATAACATGATATTTTTGCAAAATTTTGAAGAGGAACTTAACAATACATTGGAAATATTTGAATTGTATTGTGTTGTTTCTGGATCTCAACTATCTCATAATAAAACTGAGTTTTTGATGTCACAAAGTGGCTCTATTCCACATTGGATTCACAAAGAATGGAATCCTGTCAATCATGGGGAGATAACAAGCTATTTAGGCATTCCGTTTGGTATAGGGTCCTCACTTTCAGATATGTGGAGATGGTTTCTAGGTAGATTAAAAAATAAATTTTTTAATTGGGGTAATAAATTTTTATCCTTGGCAGGTAAGATCCAGGTTGCCAACATTTTTTTAATTGCTACTCATGTTTACTACTCATCTTGTTGGATGCCTTCCATGTACGGTTATGAAGTATTAAACAAGATGATTCGAAAATTTCTCTTGTCCAAATGGGATGGTAATGTAGGTTTCATTGCCTCTTCTTGGTCCCATTGTATTCAACCAAGAACTAATGGAGGCCTCGGTCTCATAGACCCCAAAAATCAAAGGCTTTACCTCACTGCAAAGTGGATTGTTAGAGCTGCTAATGGTGATGAACCATGGAAGATTTTAGTACGACATCAAATTATGGAGGTTGTTGTTAAAAGTAAGTGGCAAGCAGTAAAATGGTTAGATAATATTTTAATGTCTCCCTTTTTTAAAATCAGAGCTTCCTTTCCTCTTTAATCTATTTGGAGAGCTTGGCAACAAGTTTGTTACTTCTTAACTTAGAATAATGCTTCCTTACAACATGGTTTTAGTTTTCCCTAAGCTTCAATTTGGTGGAATAGAGTTATTAATTACCATAATTAGCCACTTGCTATTAGCTTTCCAAGGCATGCTTATTACTTGTTTAAAAAGGGAATTCATAACTTCAAAGATATTTGAGATATTAATTCCTTTGATTGGGCCTCTTGGCCATATCTCAAGGAACATTATTCTTTGTAATTTGCTTTGATTCAATATATATATAAAAATAAATTTGTAGAAACTTGATATCATTAATTTAAATTATGTATAACATAAAAAAAAAAAAATTCCTACGTTATTATTCTCAAAATCAATTACCTTATTACTATTGAATCCTAAATTAAACATTTCAGTTTATAAACCAAAATATTGTTTCATTAAAAATAAAAATAATTTAATTTGTGCTTGATAGTATGGATTTATTTAATTAGCCTAGAATAATATAAAAATGTATTGTATTCCTTTACAAATCAAAACTTTTCCTTTATGTATTTGAATTAAAAAATACAATTGTTTTTTTTTTAGAATCATAAATACAATGTCTCCTCTTTTTGAAAGCCGCACTTGTTCCTCGATACTTTGTCACCCAACTTTTTAATTTTAAGACATAATTACATCCAGTTCACAATAAATTTTAATTGTATTATCATTCACAACTAACCGAGTTTGAATCTCTTACAATCCTAATCAATAATGTCCAAGAAAAAGAACAAAACGCCGCCAAAACCAAAGTAGTTGTTAATTTTCCTTTTTAAAGTCTATCCTGTCGCCTTGAAATACGTGGAGAGAGACTTGTGATGAATTAAATGGGAAGTTACTTTATAAAATGAATGAGAAGGTTCCCATAAATCATAAAGATATCACATAAGCAGGAAAAAACTATCGGCAACTTTAAATGAACTCCAGTGACCGACAATACTCAAGTTCACTATATCTCCATTAATTGTTTTTTTGGGAACATTGTCTCTCAGATCTCACAATTCACACAAGCCCTACTATTTTTGACTCGAATATGACATTAGTACCACGTTATAGCCCTAAGTGATGTGATTATTTTTCTAAAAATAAAATGGGAGGTGGTCCAACTCCCTGCGTATTGTCTAAGGCCTCTAGAGCTTGTATACATGTCACAACAAGCGCCTCCAAATGGTTACTCTGTCAAACTTGTTTGTCAAAAATTCAGACCTCTCTATGAGGAAGTCCTTCACGCGCCAGAGCAAGAATCCTTCACAGTATACGATCTGTATGCCTCGCCAATACTGCCATTCTTTTCTTCACTGATCTATTTCTACTTGACTTAACTTCAAGTGCATGTCATTCATTCATTCAGACTTTTCCTGTGTTGTTTTTATACTGTGTTTCAGGATTTTAAATGTGCTTTTGAGGCTATCTATATAAGCTTTGCATCATGGAAGATGAAGAAATTGGGGAGCTTTTCATACCATGCAAGACGTGCACTTTGGAATGTCTTAGAAAACATGGTAAATACCATGACAAAACAAACACTGGTTTAGTGGTTGATTTGGTTTCCGATGAGCAAAAAAATGACACATTTGAACCAGCGGCTACCTCTTTTCTTGGTAAGCAAAAGTTTTGTCCAACTTTATTACATTTTTAAGCTCCATAATTTATTTGATCTTTCAAAATGGGCATTCAAATCCTATTTTTATCAGGAGAACTGGTATAACAGCAAAGTTAATTTGATGCAAGTTGTTCATGCAAGAACCATGGACAGTGTGTCTACTCTACTGCTCCCTTCAAATCAGATAGGCCCTTTCGTGAAATGGTTATGAAATCACGGAACGTAAATGAACCACACGTGCTAGTGAGATCAAATTCTCTGCTTTCTTTGGTTATATATATTTTCAAATTTTCATTAGGAGTAGAGGATCTAAAATAGAGGCATTTAACAAGCTCACAATATGCAAGGCATAATATGGAAATCTGCATTTGTGTGAATTGTGAAGTTTAAGAATGTATTAAATCAATGATCTTTTGGGTTAAATTACTTAGTTTTTGGCATGGTTTGGGAAAACAGGAGTTCACCAAAATATGGGTTTATCCCATTCAACTTCCAAAACAAAAAAGTGAAGTTGTTCTTGTTGTTCTTTTGAATGGAGAACAGAAGGAATGGAAGGTGCAATGTGTTATGAAGAGAAATACACCTACCTTTAGTGCGGGGTGGAGATATTTTACATAGGCTAATAATATAAAGGAAGGAGACATTTGTACTTTTTAGCAGCTGGACAACAATCAAAGAAAATTTATGTTCAGAGTTCATATCTTTCCTCATGAAAACAAAGCTCCTTTTCAGGAGGAGGAGGAAAACCAGGCTGACGATCAGAGGAAACCTATGTTTAGAGTTCATATCTTTCCTCATGCAAGCAAAGCTCCTTTTCAGCAGGAGGAGGAGGAATATTATACAAGAAAGGTCTTCTATGATGGTGAAATCTACTTTTCATTATTCAAAGTTATTTTTCAAATACATTTTGAATTACATATTTTTTATTTTAAATGTAAGTCTTTTTCATATTAAGTATAGAATGGACAGTTACATATTGCTGCTGGCGCAACTTTTCACTATAAAGTCCCTTGGGTACAGTTACATATGTTCCACACATAATTCTTTTCTGCTGAATATAGCTTATAAGTTCATGGTATGTTCATTTAAAGGTAGACTTACAGACTTAAATGAAATGTTAGTTTCCATTCAACGGTTAAGAAATTATGGAATATAAATAAACTACACATGCTGGTAAGATAAATTCTCTGGTTTCTTTATTTTTCATTATTATTTTTCTGTTAATTAACAAGAGGATCTAAAAGTAGAGGTATAACAAGCTACAATTATGCAAAATATTAAATAGTTTTTTATTATTCATTTTACTGATGGATGGATCTCAAATTGTAGACTTATGATTATTCTATGTTTCATTGGTCAAGAGAAAGGACAGTTCCTTTGGCCTATAGCTACCATGTTAAAAATCGTATAGTTTGTCTAGTGCAAGGGTATTACTAAGCTAGTTTCTTTCTTTGGTATCTCACTTATCTATGTCTAAATTTTAGTCATATATTCAGTTCAGTTCTATTAGGTAGTTTTGATTGACAATGGCTCATCGACCATGTATGCAAATACTCATGTTACATAGTAAAATCCTCATACTTTGTGATAGTGTTTATCATGAGTCTACAATGACTGTGATTTCTACTTTCTTCTTGTTTTATCATTAATCTTTTATTATCAATAGATAATATATGTAAAATATTTTTATTAATTAATACAAAGGGAGAGGGTCGTAACCCTCACTTTAACTATAAAAGCTAAAATAAAACAAAACACATAGTTAATGAATAAAATCATTCTTAAGTAAATAAAAACAACTTTTCATATAAATATAAAGCAAACAATGTAAATGAAATAAATTAATTCTTCGAAATTAAAATTTATGTGTTATATAGTAAAATAGTATATATCTCAATATATAGTTTATAGGAATAAAATATATAATATATTATTAAAGAGAAATAAAATTATAATATACATTTAACTATAGTTTATAGGAACAAAATTTAGAATATTATTATAGAGAAATAAAATACACTTCCTATTTAATTTAAAGTCTAATTGAATTTAGGTAATAACTATATTTAGGCAATTCACCCAAAATATCTTTATCATTATTATTGAACTCAAGTCTTGGAGAAAAGTTATAGCTTGAAAAGAAAGAGTGAAAGAGATAGCTTCAAAATCCTAAGTATTCAGATAATTCTAGATTAACTGGAAGTTTGGAAATGGATGTTCTGCACCTTAATTCTGAACAATCCTCCCCAAATTTAATCAAATGATCATGTCATTCTCAATTTTGATCACCTAAAGCGATCTGATGTTAATAGTGGTTTCCAATCAAATGATCTCTAAGAATTAATTAGAGCACCAAAATCTCCAATTGTATTACTAGAAAAAATTAAATTAGAACTTATCACTAGGATTATTTTTCGTGTGAAGATTAAACCAATCTACGTGGTTCTTGGGTGGCATTAAATTAGTTTCTTGCATATGCGAGCAAGAAAAAGAGTGGATTTGCCTCAAATGAACACTGAAATATTTATTTACTTTTTTAGGTCATCAAAATTCACTAGATTCATTTTGGATTCTGCAATACTTGTGAAATATGGTATTGGTTTGCCCAAATCAGCCTAGGTTGAGCTCACAATGATTCTCTTGCCTCCTAAAATATTCCACAGTTGTATCAACCCTGATCACAAAATAGGTTTGAATTGGACCGAGACATGGCTGCATATCCCACATATCCAATACATAGCACCAATGTCATCCAGCTACAAACAAACTTTAAATTGTGGTACCATAGTGATCCATACTCTAATATTTTCTAATAGGTTTAGGTTCTACCATTTCTTGTGCTACCTAAGAGTTCTTGATACCATCTATAGTATTTGTGTTAATTTTAGAAGAAACATAGAACAAATCAAGAACTAAAATTGCAGAAATAAAATAATGAAATCAGAACAACACACTGTTGATGTGCGTTTTGTGACACACCAAACACTCTAGAATAAAGAGTCCAAAGATGCTCTATCCTGTCTTGAAAAACTATCGCGTATGCTAAGATTGCAACAAAGATCGTATGGTAATTCCAATGTTTCTGAAGTCAGGTCTTGAC
The DNA here is from genome assembly GCA_007258455.2 of Sequoia sempervirens. Lineage (NCBI taxonomy): Eukaryota > Viridiplantae > Streptophyta > Pinopsida > Cupressales > Cupressaceae > Sequoia > Sequoia sempervirens. The sequence goes on from VDFB02176882.1 coordinate 18,004, forward strand.
GTGTGGATAAGCTCAATGGGTGTTGTGATATGCTAGTAACATAAAGGGACCTATGTTTGACAAACTACTTAAAAGTGATGACTTAGGTGGATTTGACGTTGAATGCTCTATTATTTTTTTGGGATTTCTGATTTTGAGATTCTAAAAAAAAGGGAAAAAGGATAAGGGGTTTTAGAAGTCCTATACTAGGGTAAGTGCACAAAGTTCAGTCCACGAAACGTGGATGTTTTTTCCTCAGCCAAAAAAATGAAATCAACATTGCAAAAATGGGATCCTGATTTTTATAAACGGGATCTTGATTTTTAAAAATTGGGATCCCGTTTATTTTCAGGATCTTGAGCCTAAATGTAGAACAGGATCCCACTTTTTTAAAATCAGGATCCCATTTGTTAAAGGGTCCTAAACCGATGGATAGGGAACTGGATCCTAATTAGTACGAAACGAGATCCCAATTTATAAAAATTGGGATCCCATTTTCTAATGGTATTTTTTTTTTTTAAATGAACAAACTGCATTTAAACAAGATTAAATTGGCTCCTTTAATCTAGGGTATTCTTTCAACTGAAATTTGCTCCTTTAATCTCTTAAAACCTTGTTCTCTAATCCCAAGAGGTCGTACTGTCCTAGCTAGGGTGATTTGCTCCCTAAAATCCAAGTCTACATCAAAAAAATTGAACTAATGCTTAAAATGATTGCCCATGGAAGAGGAATGGATTAGTCAAGCACCCAGTTTGAAATCTCCTTCCATTTTTCTTTAATGAGAAAAATATGTATTCCTAGGTGCCACATGAAACATAGGAAAATACCAAAAAATCTCACCAAATTGATTACAACACTCACCAAAATTTCTTCTCGAAAAAAAACAAGCCAAACCATCAAATTTCACCCCAAAATATATCACTAATCTTCATCTTTAATTCCAAATCTGCAAACCATGAAGCACATTTGAAGCTCCTAAATGAAGCTCCCCCAAACACTCTCTTGATGTGGTCTTTCACACATGAAGAAAGAAAATCTTAAAGAAGTTTTTGTCTCAACAAGTCGAAATCTAGCTCAAAGCCAAACTCCAAACCCACAACATCAAAATAATCAAACATCCATTGCTAAAAGAGTGCTCCTCAATCTCTTTTATAACTCTCTTAAGAGAATTCATTCATTCACCTTGCCAATGTGGGATAAACAAAATCACTTCTTTCTTTTTTTTCCAGCAACCATTAAATCCACTAGTACACAAACAACAATATATGGCTAAATAAACTACTAAAAATTTTATATAAATGACTAATTTTGGTCATGTGACCATTAGTAGTTCATTGCCGGTCATTTATAATGTGACCAAGTTTATGACTAAACTATTTTAGTCATTTATTTAGTCATTGATTTGTACTCATTGATTTGGTCATTAATTTGGTCATTGATTTAGTCATTGATTTAGTCATTGATTTAGTCGTTAATTT
>VDFB02176883.1:0-12907 GCA_007258455.2 Sequoia sempervirens
ATGTTACTCCTAGCCTTGATTCAGATTGTGTATGTCGACATGACTCTATGAATGATTCTACTGCTAGTGGACATGTGAGTTTTAAATTTTTATATATACATGTGTATATGTACATGCATATTTATGCATAGATCTAGATAGATATTTAAAATACATGTACATTCTTAAATAACTTTCATAAAATTTATAATATATTATATGTATTTAACATATTTTATACACAATTTTATCTGCAGGGCTTGACACATCCATCAAAGTAGGGTTCTCATTCAGATGATCATTCAACTAGGAGTTGACTTTCATATTAGGCCTTGCACTAGAGTTATGATCTCTACTACACTTGCTTATATGATGATCTCTAATAGTTGAAATTTGATGATCTCTAACTTACATTTGCTTATATGATATACATACACATTTTCTTATGTTTATATGTTTATTTTCATTCAATCTACATGCAATGTACCTCTTTTATTTTAGCATGTTTATGTTTATACATCAAATTTATCTACATGTATATGTGTTTGCTTATGTTTAAATTTTTATAAATTAATAGATACATGTGTATGTATGTACATGTCTACACTCAATAACATGTTTATACAAATTTTAAATCTATATTTGGAGAACTCATTCTCACATATTTGCGATTTATATATTTTAAACACATGTTAAATGTGCACTAAATAAGAGTAAGATGTCAATGACTAAATCTGTAAATGGAATAATCAATAAATATTTCAATATGAACCATTGAGGACTAGAGAACAAACTATAATTTTAGAGGGAACCCTAAGATGGAAAAAATTGGAGATTAATGGGATGAAAGATAAGTGATGCAAGTGGAAATTTTTAAAAAAATATGAAGACCTTTCTCCTAGAATATTTACTAACCTAAAAGATATAAAAGAAGAGACCGTAGGAACCATGGAGATAGAACTAAAAGAAGGATCCAAACCATAAAATAAAATAAAATATTAACTTAAAATGTCAATGTCAAATCAAGATTTGAGATAAAATTAGACAAATTGTTAGTAGGAGGAATGATCAAAATATTTGAAGATACCCATGGTAGATGAGACCAAACAAATAAATCACATTTTCTTCATCCATGATACCCATGATGTTGGTCATTGTCTTTTTACTACATATTGACTTACGAAATATCATTCTATCCCTATTCCTCCCACTACTTCCCATTTTCCAATTATTGTTACTATGGAGCCCACTAATATTCTAAAGGCCTCTTCCATACCTATAGCATTTCATATTCCCACTATAACTACTACACTTTCACCTTCTTTTGATGAGAATTTATTTCAATCCACTATTGACATTCCTTTTATAATTATATCATCCTTGAAACACTTTCCCTCTTTATAAAATTTTATGTTAAATTATTTCATAAATAATTTCTTAATCTACACCACTATTTAACATGATCGTGCTTTCCTACAACCATATAAAATTATAGATTTTTAAAGAAATTCAATGCATAATTTGCTAGTTTCAACTTAGGATAGGAAAATTTTATTCTTTGAAACATTAAGAAAATTCAATTCAAATTATACCTCTATGTGCTCAAATCATTATTCTACCCTCTCTACATCTCCTAGAAATGAAAATATCTCAACTATTGATTTAGAACCATCAAGGTGTGTTTGGTAAACTAAAATGACCATGGAAAGTTTCCTCAAGTTATATATTGGGATGTTCCCTAACTCTGCAATGAGCATAACTTATCTAAGAGACACTTTATTAAGCACTATGTTATCTCATTGGTTGATATAATATTGCACCTTTAGTATCAAGCTTGAGGAATCTTACATTTATATCCATGCTTATGGTTTTGTTTGGGAAAATATTATCTTTTTTACAAGGAACAAAATTCTAAAATTTCTCTATGTTGGATACCTATACATTAAATAACAACAAACTCCAAAATGAAATAACTTGTTTGATTACCACTTGATTCATTTAAACTAGGATAGTTATTCCATACACTAGAATGCATTTTAATTTTATTTTTTTTCCCATATGCATATAAATACAAGCTTATTTTTCATTATTCCATATCAAATTGCAAGATTAATTCACGTTTATATCACTTGGAGAGCATATTTTGGAGAAGAGATTTTTGCACATTTATCAAGGAGGTAGATTTTGGAGAAGAAGAGATTTTAGCATTTTTATCAAGGAGGGCAGATTTTGGAGAAGAGAACTTTGCATTTTTATCAATCAAGGAAAATTTTGGAGGAGAATTTACTTTTGGTTTAGGATTTGTTTTGAGTCATCTTTAACTTGAAGAAGAAAATGGGAGAACAAGGAAAAAGAAAAAACAAGGCTCAACAATTTTTTTCAAAAGAACAAGAACAAAAGAGGCATGAACAAAACTTGGAAAATTATCATAGAAGGAAACAAGGCCTGGCTTATATCTTCTTTGAGATATGTAGGATTATCATGGAAAAATGGGTCCTTAGAAGGTGGCAAAAAATTCCCGGAAAAATCGAGTTAGGGAACTTGCATAAAATTTCAATAAGTTATCTATATTATTTCAAAAATATGTAAAAATTGAATCTGTAGAAAATTGAATGTAGTTTCTAAATACTAGGTTTGCTTAAAAAAAAAATCTATTTGGTGAAAATTTGAAATTTCAATGCAGTAGTACTTAAATTTCAGGGAAAAAATAAGAAGTAGGTGTCTATCTGACCACCCTAACTAGAATAAAATGATAATATTTTCTTATAAGATTTTAGATATAAGTAGATAACTCATGTCCTGATGTGATGCATATTTTTTTGTAATTTTTTCCCAAGTAAATAATTAATTATGATTTTTTTATTACAATTTTGAAAAAATATAAAAAATTGTATGTATGACCACCTTAACTTGGTGAAAACTTAATGAAATTTCTTTTTTTAAAATCTTATAGTATCATGAAGTCCTAGAGAATGTGGCACATGTTTCACATTCAAAAATGTGAATAGCGTATGAAAGCTATAGATGTTTTGTCGGCCCTGTGTCCGAACTTAGTCACAATTCAAATAGAAAATGAATAATAATAATTTATTAAATTCAAAGTAAAGTGTAATTTATATTAGTGGAAAGTTGAGAATCTCCTTTAAAACCCATTATATAGTAGGATCCTACATACACTAAAGTAAAGCACATGCCACCATCATCTAATCCTACACATACCCTCTCTCTCTCTCTTGTGCGATTAGGACTTTTATCTAACACTCAATGTTTTCTAATAAAATCTATTTCCAATTATGAAAACCATGTTAGGTTACAACTTTGAAACTTTAATATAGAAAAAAATAGGTCATCTTGCATAGACATTACCATAACTTCTAGAACCTCGGTACCATAATTCCTTATCATCTATTTCCAATTGCATTTGTTCCATGGAATTCTTAAGTTCAAGAATCTTTGATTTTATTTGTTCAACTCCACTTAAATAGCTCATAGTCTCTCACTTTCTTTTCTTGCATGTAAATTCAAACAACAAGTAGGAAATTCTCAAGTTGAAGTTGAGCCAAATCTAGATATTGGATCAAACAAATCCACTAGAGAACACATGGACCTTGAAGATAGGGAGGAGGCCCAAGTTCAAATAATGCATGTTGGAGATGGGTCAAGATCACTTCCTTCTACTAGTATGGATGAGAATATTAAACTAGATGATACTCTCTCACTTTATTTTCTTGCATGTAAATTCATGTATCCAATTTCCAAAACCTAGTGACTTTGAAAATTCATTTTGCCATTTCCTTAAATTGAATCCATTTCCAATTTTATTTGTTCCGTGGAATTCTTAAGTTCAAGAATCAAGATTGATGTCATTTAAAATTTCTACTCCACTTATAGCATCATGTCTCACTTTTTTTGCTTGCATACATAAACTCCACTTATATAGCATCATCTCTCACTTTCTTTGCAAAATATTTTGTGACATGTCTCTTGGGCTCAACATGTATGAAGTTCTCATGCTGAAGTCAAGCCAAATCTAGATATTGGATCAAATGAATCTACTAAAACACCGCAGTAGGACCGTATGTCATGCCTGAAATTTTTGACAAGAAAACTGTCATGCTATAAAATTTTTGCTATAAAACCAAACCATTTTTTTTTAAAAATAATATTAATGCTTGGGGATGAACTACCATACTCAAAAAGGTAGATAATTATCAACTTATTTGGAGATGTGCTAATGCAAAGTCTTTGTCATTAAATTTCTCGATGGGGAAGAAGAAGAGTGAAGAATGACATGTGCATAGAATCCATCATGTGTACCTTAAGTCGTTAGGGGTTACAGTCATAATAATTTCTCTATTTAACTGCTTACTATGTATTTCGAGCCTTCACAACATAATTTAAAAGTGTAGCAATCTGTCATCCCCTCAATTTAAACATTTGGCAAGGACACTACTATTTTTTTTTTAAAGCGTTAATGCATACATATTGTGTATAAATATCCAAAACCACACATGATAACAAAAAGAAACTACACACCCCAGAAGAATAAAAACAATGACCACAAACACTAGGTTTACCTTTGTTATTCCCTTTGGTAATTTATCTTAATCAACAACACTCACAATGTTAAAATACATATATATTTAAAAATATTACTATCAATTGATCATATTATTATCAGTGCTAATATCTCCTTTTAAAATTCTCTTAATGTAAAAATAATGATTATTTAACTCACATATTTTACATATACAAATACTACATATATTCAAATAAAAAATTTCCATTTCTTACAACTATTAATATAATAAATAATCTAGATTCCTTATTATATTTCATTTTCTAGAAGACCCATAATTAAATAACATATTTTATTTACCCTACTACTTAAAGAACTATTATAAAAAGATAAACAAAAGATTAAGTGAAAAATAGTTAATAAGTTGTAATTGTTATATATAAAGAATAATATAAATTATTCCCTTAAAAGGCCAATAATACACCTTTTTTTTTAGTTATATTAAATCACTATATTTCCTCCCGTTTTTAAGGAGTAATAATCGGTTCTTTTTCTCTAGGGAAGGAACATTTAAGTTAATAAAACCATTACCCATGTCTTTTATTTTCCTTTTCTTTAGGCAATAGAAGTGCACAAAATCTAATTAAATGATAACGAATTAAAGTGTTCCAACATTGGTAGTTATTTTAACATTCAGATAACTTATATATAACTATTTGTGAAAAACTATGTATCAAATTTAACATAATAATAAACATGTTAATACCTTGCCTTTCAAATCAATATAAAAATATATGATGGCTCAAATCCTTCTATATAATAAAGGCCAACTACAGCTTATAATTTTTTAACTTATAAACAACCATGAGTAATTTACTATGAAGTAAAATTTGTTTGTCTTTTGTCTTTTTTTTTAAAATCAGTTATTTAATTACAATTTTGTGAAATCTAATGTTTTATTTACATTGTAAAAAAACATTTCAGCTAGGGAATTTAAAGAAAATTTGTTGTATCTTATTAAGTTTTGATACTAGTCTAATTTTATGTTATTTAATATATATATATACTCACTCTAAAGAGGTAATTTTAAAAAAATTATAAGATTAAGTATTAAGATGCAAATAAATTTATATATTAATTCTTTTACTGTATATATTATTAATTTCATTTAAAAGGAGGGAAGACGCTCTCGAATAAAGAGAAGCTTTGTATATATATATTTTTAAAGAAACTCCACTAATACTAACCTCTATCCCCCTATGATTTATTATTTAATTCATTAGAATCTCAGTTTTAGATGGTGGGGATATATCCCCTCTAATGAAATCTCCATTATCACGTGAGACAAGGATTTTAATACATTTTTGATACCTTTATTACTTTCACTAAACACGATGGAAATAATGCAATTTTCTCTAACTTTATTATCAGTGCATATTGCAACGTAAAAAGGAAAAATACATTTCAGGGACTTTTGGAGCAGCACAGCTAAAGGGGCAATGGAATTTGGTAGTGTATGCGGTATTGAGAGGAATAGCTGTGGGATTTAAATTATTAGCTTAATTCTTTTGTATTTTATTTAATATTTATTTATTTATTTTGGAGCAATTGGTAGGAAGAGCTCATTCAAATGACAGTAATCCACCATTGAGTTAAATGGAAAGAACCTAAAACTACAACAACAAAATATTTACAGTGAATAGCGTGTGTAAAATTTGAAGGCATCACGAGGAGAGAAAAATAAATAGTGTGCTCTCACTAACTAGTCAGATTAATTACGATTTTGCTAATTCAGTTTTATTTATTTTTATTTATTTTTCTTAATCCAGGCCTAGGCCTCCTCTGACGCCGTCTTTTTGGCGGGAACTGCTAATATGCCATTAATGCTCTGCTAAAATCTTCTACAAGATAATCCATTAAAGGAGGTGAGGTAGTTGTTCCTCTATTTTGGTAGAGATCCCATAATTTATCTATTCACTAGGCATATAAAGAAATAAGACGTCCTGTGAATGATGAATGCTTTAAATAAGTTTGTTGAGGCCCACATCTTGTCAGATGCATATCTTAATCCCATGGGCTAGATAGATCTCTCGCCATCATGCCTTTATTAAAAAGTAAGCCATCTGCAACTTACAGTGGATATTTATTTGTCATTTAATTGACCCCACAACTTTCCAGGCGTCTCTCCTCAAACTTTGTTTCCTGAAGATGGGTTAGTTAGGTCTTTTCTTCCTCTCTGATTATTTTTTTTTGGTCTCTTCCCTCTACCCGATGGTGTCAGTAGTGTCAGAAGGATAGATCACACAACTGAAGTATTTATGGAAAAAATCCTAGTTTTCATTTCTCGTACAGAGATATTGGAATGTAGAAGTCAGAAATTTAATTCTTCACGCAGATGGTAGATCGCTCGCTTAGCATGTGAGGGGTATAGGGATCGATACCCCATATCTCCATGTCTTATTTAGTTGGACCAACAACACTACTAGAACATTATTATGTGAAACGTTTTGCTGAAGCTTTTGTTAAGGTCCAGAAGAAGGTTTATTTTATCACAAATAAAATGTTTATGATCTGAGAATGAGCTACAGGAACTTCATAACGATTTTGAATTAAGTGGGTGAATTTGGAGTGAAATTTTTAACCACACTTCACTTTTAACGCCACGAAATCCATTCTCATTAGGGGTTTGTTCTGAAAGGAAAATGCACCAACAAGACAAAAAGAGGAATCTTATCAGCTCGCTATGTGTTACAAGAGATATTAATGGTGGACTATCTACTAGCTTTAGTAGCACTTGATTTCAGCCACCAGAGAATGGCGGCTTTGTGTTAGTGCTGGAGACTGTTTGTGGCTCTTTTGTTGGAACATGCAAGCTTTCCAACTCTTTGAACGACTTATCATTCATGTTAAGTCAGCCATATGAAGTGCTTTGTAGCCCATTTTTATTGTATTTAGAAGCTGAAAGACATGACTGTACCATCATGCTACATGCATGGCTTCTATAACCCTTATCAATAAATATTGTTCCAGTTTTATTATAGTTTCATTTTTATTTTATTTTCCTTATTTGCTTACATATATGTACTAATTTTACAATAAAATGATAATCTAAATATCTAATTTCCTATAAAATTTCTTGCAAAAGAAAATAAAAATAATTTTTTTATCTTTATCTTTTTATATTTTACATTATGATGAATACGTGTACAGGTTTTATCCTTTATGTATAAGAATTTCTGATTGGTATATGCAACAAAAATGAATACTTCCTTGACATCATGCACAACTTTTCAATAACATATTCCTAAATTTACATTAAAAAAATGTTTCTTTTAATCCCACCCATGAGAAATTACAACATTTCTAATTAACTATTTATTTATTTCTGTCATAATAACTTGACTGAACAATGGAGAGAACACAATTAGATCTACATAATTTTTATTTCTCAAATACCAACCACTTTTATTTTTTTCAACAAGACTATATATATTTTCTTAAACTCGCCTCATTACAACTCATAGAAATTAAGTAAATGAAAAATCAATCCATAAGGGCTTGCTCTCCACCCTACCGTAATGGCATCATGGAGCCTCGTAGGCTCTAGCCATACCCCCAAGCAAGAATATTTCAACCCCAAGGTGATGAATGGGGTCCTCTCAAAATTTTACGAAAGGAATGGAAATAGCACAACATTCATATTACATACATATAGACTCTTCACCACTATATTCAACAATAATCCACACAACCATATCACTCTATTGCTACAACTAAACAAAAGGAAGATGGAAATAGCGAAACTTATCTCCTTGCTTTAGGTGCTAGACTTAAACTCTTTTATCCCTCTTTCCTCTCCAACCAAGCCATCTGGGTCACTCTCTCTCTCCAACAAGACTCCTCTCATCTTCTCATTCTTTCTACCTTCTCTAAAGTTCTCCAAAGGGAGAAGTTGGTAACCACCAAATCTTCCATCTTCTTGAGATATATAGGGATCATCCAAACTACACTCTTTCCCACAAGTGCTCACACATGTGTGAGTCTTGTGCCAATTCCAAGAACTTTTGGGGAGTAGAAGGTTGAGAGTGACAAGTCACTCTTCCCAAGCCCCAACACTTTTTGAATTTGTCACATTCATGAATGTGGACTTTTGAGGGGTCTTTTCACACTCCAAGGACAAGTTCACATGTGTCAAAAAGGTTCCAAACCCATAGGTATAGGTCCTAGGGGTCTATTCTTGTTCAAAAACCAAGGAAATTGATTAAGTAATCCCTTTTTAAAACCCACACAAAAATCCATACGAATTTTGATCTTAACCAAGGGTTCCAACCCCAACCAAACTCACATCACATGTCCTACAATTGGATTCTACTCAAACATAATCACCCAACCAATAATAAAACCTCAAACCCTTCTAAGTCAAATAGGGCTACACTTAGAACTTCCAAAGATGTATTTGATTTGATTCCAACATTTATCTATCCTCCTATTTGCATATTCGATTCTCGACCTTTAATGTTAATCCCACATCGACTCACTTAATTTCCTACACAACATAATTAAGCACAGTTAGACATAATAATAAACCACATTAATTGTAAATTGAATCTTTGTAACTTTATTCATGATTCATTCACATAGCTAATTACTCTTCCAATGTAATACGACACAACAATTATCTTATTTCAAATTCATCTTATAAGTTTGAATATCATACAATAATTCACATGCACATACATCTTCATTAAGTAAAATAACAATGATATAACATAAAGTAAAAATAAACTATAAGGTTATTGTTAGACAATCACCTTCATATCACTCGTAAAATATCTAACCATCTATTTAGGAGAAATATATAACAATTTAAGGTTGTATTAGTCACATGCAAAGAGAGGTATTGCATCTCCCTCCCCTTAGCTTAGACTTCCTCCTGGAAGTCATTAAGGTTTGAAAACATAATCTCAATATAATAACACACATAAATCTATCAAACATACTAATTACTTTTACTTTCTTGATGGAAGAATCAAAACATTTAGCTATAAGGATGCATTAGAGACAAATCTCTTCCATGAATTAAATATTTAAATACTTAGAACAAAATTTCTTATAATGGAACATTTATTTGATATACGATTAATTTAACAAAAGCTAACAACAATCCATGTAGCTCTAATTTATTAACAATGTAATCAACTTCAATTAAATTATGCAAAACTATATCTAAATGAATTCATATCCTTTTATACACCTCCAAAATTTCTTTGCATCATAAACATCACTCATGATGTTAGAAAATATTTTTGTTTCATTGACCAATCATGTCTCAAAATTATTAGCTTCACATTTTGTCTAAATATATGCTTAACAAAACATTTTACCTTATAATTATGGAACTCATACCATGTCTCAAATAATATTAACTTTGCATCATATGTTGTACTATTTTTCTCACATAGCTCACAGGTATGCCACATCACATTTATTTGTAATTTCACATGTACACACAACAATAGCAAGGATGCTCTTCCCAATTGGGTGCACCTGTCCTCATATAAAGGATGCTCTTCCCAATGGGTGTGTATGTCCTCATACAGTCACATAATTTACAACACAAGACTCACACAATGGGGTTTACAAGGATGGATATTCTTGGATACCACTTGAGGCCCTTCTCTAAGGACTCCTCCATACAAATAAGAATAATCATAGAATGAGGGGAAGAATGGATTAATGACCGTCCCATACCGGTCCCATTCACAACCCCTTTCAAAAATAATTCCCAGCGCATCTACTCCCCTATACAACCTGCCAGGGAACCCCCCGGGATATGGCAGTTTACATATGTCACATTACACCACGCTCACCAGCAGTTAGAAAACATTAAGAAAGCCTCAAGTCGAGAAATCATAAGATCATAAACCAACATTTCAATAAAACATAAAATTATAAAATCAAGAGAAAAACCAAATAAAGATCAATTGTAGCTACATTTCAACATTCCAATCTTAATTAAAAATGAAATTAAATAAGTCCTTGAGGAAATTTGGACTATAACAACCTTCAAGTGGCTAAATAGCCTAATACAATAAATAGAAAAGTCCACATTGCTGGCACATAATAAAATAAAACATCAATCAAGAATTACCAATAATTCATATTCCAACAATAAAAACTGTACATTACGAGCACCACGTGACTTGATAAGCCACCTAAGGGGAGGAGGGGAATGGTGGTTCTCTAACCACATAAGTATAATAGCATGCAATAATCTAGGTGGTCCCTGACCACATAAATATGAATAATTGGTGGTCCCTTACCACATATATATGCATCACTGGTGGTCCTTGACCACATGAATTTGAGTCATTGGTGGTCCCCGACCACATAAATATGAATCACTTGGTCCATGTAATTCCATCCTTTACCCATGGGTTATAAACATCAAGGAATAGGTTTGCACTATGAACCAACAATTGTGGCTCTCATATGTGGGGAGTAGGCCACGATCAACATCCATGGGAGGATTACAATGACTCGACATAGATCCTTTATCAGGATTAGGGACAACGCCCTGAGCTCATAATTTCCCGATGGGAGAACATGTGCCTCTCAACCCCTATTTACACTAGCTGGCATCACACTCCCATAAGGGGGGGAACCAAACGCTAGGGGTACACATTTAACATACAAATAAAACTAACACAAAGGAATACATCACATTTCATTTAATAGACACACTTATACACTTAACACATTTATTTGAACTCACAACTAGCTAGCTTACATAAAGGCCATCACAAGGGCACAGATAGGGGATTGTACTAGACATCCACTACCCTTATCCCAAGTTATATACCATGTACCTCATACTTGAGGCACAACACATTTACTGGTTTTCACTTCACATGTCATAACATAATACACTTTATGAAATCCACCATATTGTAGAACAAAATCAATTCATAGTTTACATACACTCCTTTTTCTTTAAACACTATTCACTTTGCTTCTAAATTTTTTACATATCTACTCACTTTGCATTCAAAAAAGGAATCACTAGTTGATGCACAAATGTAGCTTATGTATATTACTCCATCTTCCTAAAATTTAACAATACATGATGCACCACACTTCCCATCTTACTAAGTTAGTGTTTGACATCTCATATAGGATCAAGATTGGTTCTCTATGTTTATCCATACCAGTCTTCCTCTTTCATTCAACCATGTTTGTTATGTTCACTAACATATCAATATGGGTAATTCTACTATAATTTTCACAACAAGCTAGAGAAGGTTTCTTGCTTAATAAGGAAGATAATCAACTATCTTTGTTTGAAGAATTGCAATATGCAATAGTAATTTTCACAACTCATTAATCTATATATATGTTTTTTTTTAAATCTTGCATTTTGCTACCTAAGGTTGACTCATTTAATCACATGTTATAATCATCATTTTTATAATCATAGTTATTTCTAACTTCATAAGGTTCAAGGACATGCGATAAGTAACAATACATATATTTAAATTTTCTCCATTGTATTTCTCTGACACACACACATATATTTTTCTCTAGAGTACTAGGAATTCATATAGAAATGCACAACATTAGTTGGGAGTCTTTCATGACAATTTTCATACCCTTGATGATACCATTTAGTTTCTCAATCACTTAATTCACTAAAAAATTTACATAATTCCTCACCCAATTTATAAATTCAAACAATTGATTCTTTTGTTCTCTTGACATGCACACAACCTTAAAGGTCAACATCTGATTGAATATGTTATTACTTCCTATAAGACATTTATCCTTTCTTATTTTGGCACCAACAAGTCTTTAGCTCTTAGATCATTTATAAGGGAGGTAGTAATAGCATGTGTTCTAGATAAAAAAAAAAATCTGAAACTTCAACAAACATTTAGATATAGTCTCTTGACAAAGGTTTTATGTTTAATTTCTAGAAGTTATTTATATAATATCTTATTTAATTTTCATCAATCTTAACTTAGTTGTTGTTGTTTACATATTTTCACCTTTGACTTGAATAATTTAATTTCACTTGCTATTCTAGTCTATAGGTAAACAACTCCAAGATTTAGTATTTGTTGTAGTTCTACTAAATTCACTAGGACTCTGTTTACTATAAAAAGTGTTAGGATAACTTAAAGTTTAACCATTTAATTCAAGGTAAAATATGGTTTTGACCACTTTTAAAAATGAGATTTAATATGCATTGTAAGGCTTTGATCCTTAGTTGGTGCCATCATACATGAAATTTATCCAACCAACCATAAAGTAAATTATTTGTTACTTCACGAGATTAACTCTTATACACTTGTGTGTAAATCAAGATCTTTGGGTCTATGGATAAGATCTAGATATACCATGGTCTAAGAT